>SZWC01006128.1:122371-144866 GCA_023375785.1 Penium margaritaceum
CCCCCCCCGCGGGCCGCGAGCCCACTATATACTATGCATACGAGAACTCAAACCAAGGCCCTACCGCTCCAGAATCTAACTCTATAAGCAATAAGCTAGCTCACATGGTGTCTATATGATGTCCAAATGACATTATAAGGGTTCTTATGGGTAAAGGGCATGAAACAAGGGGGTGTAAGATTAGAGGGTAGTTTTTAAAAGTAGAAATGATAACATAGTTAGTTTAATCATAAACAATTGACGCAGATGGAATTTCAAAATTTGCATCTTCGAGCTTGAATAACCTCTCAACCATTGCTTGGATTGACCAGCCGTAAGAAGGAAAGTTGACTACGCACAGTGAAACTCTTTTTCTGATATTCGGTGACACAAGCATGTTTTGGTTGGTCATTGTGCATGGTAGCCATACCGTGCTACCACTTATTGAAGGTCTTTGTACTTGCTAGTCGATACCAAGTCTTCCCAAACCATTGTTTCTCCCTCTGCCCATTTTTGACTTGTATTATGAGTTGTGAAAGTTGACCACACACACTAAACTTCTTTGGTCATGAGCAGTGATGTATGCCTACTTGGGTAGGTCATTGTGCACGGTAGCCACACCGTGCCAATATATACAAAAAATCTCTTTACTTACTCGAAGATACGTGGGGTTTTGAAACCATGTTTTCCCCCTATGACCATTTGTGACTCATGTTATGGGTTGTGAACGTTGACCACCCATATTGAAATTCTTTTGTCATAGTTAGTGACATATGCCTATTTTGGTTTGTCACTGTATGTGGTTACCACACCATGTCACTATGTATTGAACGTCTTTGTGCTTTCTAGTTGATAGCTAGTGTTCGCAAACCATTGTAACCCCCCTGTGACTATCAGTGACTCATGTTGTGAGTTGTCAACGCTGACCACATGAAGTGAAATTTGTTGGTCATGGTAAGTGACATATGCATACTTTGGTTGGTCACTGTGCATGGTAACCACGCTGTGCCACTACATATTGAGGGTGTTTGTACTTGCTAGTCAATAACTAGTATTCACAAACCAATATCTTCCACCTTGACCATTTGTGACTCGTGTTATGAGTTGTCAAAGTTTACCACACGTAGTGACATGATTTGGTCATAGTCAGTGACATATGCCTACTTTGGTTGGTCATTGTGCATGGTATCCACACTGTGCCACAACTTATTGAAGGTCCTTGTGCTTGCTAGTTGATACCTGATGTTCCCAACCCATTGTCTCCCCCTTTGACAATTTGTGAATCCTAGTATGAGTTGCCAATGCTGACCACGCACAGCGGATTTCTTTGGTCAAAGGTAGTATGTATGCCTACTTTGGTCGGTCATTGTGCATGGTAGCCACACCGTGCTTATACTAATTGAAGGTCGCTGTACTTGCTAGTTGAGAACTGATATTCACAGACCATTGTTTCCCCCTCTGACCGTTTGTCACTCGTGTTATGGTTGGTGAATGTTGACCACCCATATTGAAATTATTTCATCATGGTCGGTGACATATGCATGGTTTGGTTGTTTAGTGTGCATAGTAGCCACACCGTGCCACTATGTATTGAAGTTATTTGTCCTTTCTAGTCGATATGTAGTGTTCCCAAACCATTGTGGCTCCCTCTGACCATTTGTGACTCGTGTTATGAGTTGTCAATGTTGACCATACATAGTGGACTTCTTCTGTCATACTCATTGACGTGTGAATCCTTTGGTTGGTCACTGTGCACGCTAGTCACACTGTGCCACTGCTTGTTGAAAATGTTTCTACTTGCTGGTTGATAACTAGTGTTCCCAACCCATGGTTTCCCCCACTGACCATTTGTGGCTCATGTTATGAGTTTTCAACGTTGAGCACACACTGTGAAATCCGTTTGGTCATGGTTTGTGACATGTGCCTACTTTGATTTGTCACTGTACATGGTTACCACGCCGTGTCATGACGTATCGAAGGTCTTTGTGCTTGCTTGTTGACAGCTAGTGTTCCCAAACCATTGTTAGCCCCCTCTGAGTATCTTTGACTCGTGTTGTGAGTTGTTAATGCTTACCAACTGAAGTGAAATTCTTCGTTCATGGCCAGTGATATATGCATACTTTTGTTGGTCACTGTGCATTGTAGCCACAATGTGCCACTACATAATGAAGGTCTTTGTACTTGCTAGATGACAGCTAGTATTCACAAACCATTGTCCTCCACCCTGACCATTTGTGACTCGTGTTATGAGCTGTCAAAGATTACCACACTTAGTGACATTATTAGGTCATGGTCAATGACATATGCATCCTTTGGTTGGTCACTGTGCACGCTAGCCACACCGTGCCACTACTTGTCGAATTTCTTCGTACTTTCTACTTGATAACTAGTGTTCCTTAACCATTGTTTCCCCCTCTGACCATGTGTGATTCGTATTATGAGTTGTCAACACTTTCCACACATAGCAGATTTCTTTGGCCAAAGGCAGAACATATGCCTATTTTGGTTGGTCATTGTGCATGGTAGCCACACCGTGCTACTATTGACTAAAGGTCGTTGTACTTGCTAGTTGAGAACTGATATTCCCATAGCATTGTTTCCTCCGCTGACCGTTTGTGATTCGTGTTATGGTTGGTCGACGTTGACCTCTCATCTTGAAATTCTCGAAACATGGTTAGTGACATATCCCCAGTTTAATTGTTTGATGTGCATACTAGCCACATCGTGCCACTATGCATTGAAGTTCTTTGTCCTTTCTAGTCGTCACATAGAGTTCCCAATCCATTGTCCCTCCCTCTGACCATTTGTGACTCGTGTTATGAGTTGTCAATGTTGAACACACATAGTGGACTTCTTCGGTCATAGTCAGTGACAAATGCATCATTTGGTTGGTCACTGTGCACGCTAGCCACACCGTGCCACTACTTGTTGAAAATCTTTCTACTTGCTTGTTGATAACTAGTGTTCCCAACCCATGGTTTCCCCCACTGACCATTTGTGACTCGTGTTATGAGTTTTCAACGTTGACCACACACTGTGAAATCCGTTTGGTCATGGTTAGTGACATACGCCTACTTTGGTTTGTCCCTGTACATCGTTACCATGCCNAAGTTATTTGTCCTTTCTAGTCCATGCATAGGGTTCCCAAACCATTGTCTCTCCCTCTGACCATTTGTGACTCGTGTTATGAGTTGTCAATGTTGACCATACATAGTGGACTTCTTCGGTCATAGTCAGTGACAAATGCATCATTTGGTTGGTCACTGTGCACGCTAGCCACACCGTGCCACTACTTGTTGAAAATCTTTCTACTTGCTTGTTGATAACTAGTGTTCCCAACCCATGGTTTCCCCCACTGACCATTTGTGACTCGTGTTATGAGTTTTCAACGTTGACCACACACTGTGAAATCCGTTTGGTCATGGTTAGTGACATACGCCTACTTTGGTTTGTCCCTGTACATCGTTACCATGCCGTGTCACTATGTATCGAAGGTCTTTGTGCTTTCTAGTTGATAGCTAGTGTTCCCAAACCGTTGGTAGCTACTCTGAATATCTGTGACTTGTTTTGTGAGTTGTCAACATTTACCACATGGAGTGAAATTCTTTGGTCATGGTCAGTGACATATGCATACTTTGGTTGGTCAATGTGCATTGTAGCCACACCGTGCCACTACATATTGAAGGTATTTGCACTTGCTAGTCGATAACTAGAATTTAGAAACCATTATCTTCCACTCTGACCATATGTGACTCGTCTTATGAGTTGTCAAAGTTTACCACACATGGTGACATTCTTTGGTCATGGTCAGTGACATATGCATACCTTGGTTGGTCATCGTGCATGGTATCCACTTTGTGCCACAACGTATTGAAGGTAATTGTGCTTGCTAGTTGATACCTGATGTTCCCAAACAACTGTTTGCCCCTCTGACTGTTGGTGACTGGTATTGTGAGTTGTCAACGTTGACCACACACGACGGAATTCTTTGGTCAAAATCCAGTATATATGCCTACTTTGGTCGGTCATTGTGCATGGAAGCCACACCGTGCTACAAATGATTGAAGGGCGTCGTACTTGCTAGGTGATAATTGATATTCCCCGACCATTGTTTCCCCCTCTGACCGTTTGTGACTTGTGTTATGGTCGATGAACATTGACCACCCACATTGAAATTCCTTCGTCGTAGTCAGTGACATATGCCTAGTTTGGTTGTTTGGTGTGCATAGTCTCCACACTGTGCCACTAAGTATTGAAGTTATTTGTCCTTTCTAGTCCATGCATAATGTTCCCAAACCATTGTCTCTCCCTCGGACCATTTGTGACTCCTGTTATGAGTTATCTATGTTGAGAACGCATACCGGATTTCTTCGGTCACAGTCAATGACCTATTCATCCTTTGGTTGGCCACTGTGCACGCTAGGCAAACCGTGGCACTACTTGTTGAAGTTCTTCGTACTTGCTAGTTCACAACTAGTGTTCCCAACCCACTCTTTCCCCCTCTGACCATTTGTGATTCGTCTTATGAGTTTTCAATATTGACCACACTCTGTGAAATTTGTTTTGTCATGGTTACTGACATATGCCTACTTTGGTTTGTCGCTGTACATGGTTACGAAGCCGTGTCACTACATATTAAAGGTATTTGTGCTTTCTAGTTAATAGCTAGTGTTCCCAAGCCATTGTTATCCCTCTTTGACTATCTGTGACTCGTGTTGTGAGTTGTCAACGCTGACCACATGAAGTGAAATTTGTTGGTCATGGTCAGTGACACATGCATACTTTGGTTGGTCGCTGTGCATGGTAGCCACGCTATGCCACTGCATATTGAAGGCATTTGTACTTGCTACTCAATAACTAGTATTCACTAACCATTGTCTTCCACTCTGACCATTTGTGACCCGTGTTATGAGCTGTCAAACTTTACCATACTTAGTAACATTATTTGGTCATGGTCAGTGAAATGTGCCTACTTTGGTTTGCCATCGTGCATGGTATACACACCGTGCCACAGCTTGTTGATGGTCCTTGTGCTTGCTAGTTGATACCTGATGTTCCCAGACCATTGTTTCCCCCTCTGACCATTTGTGACTCGTATTATGAGCTGTCAACGCTGTCCACACACAGCGGACTTCTTTGGTCAAAGGCAGTACATATGCCTACTTTGGTCGGTCATTGTGCATGGTAGCCATACCGTGCTAATACTGATTGGAGGTCGCTTTACTTGCTAGTTGATAACTGATATTCCTATACCATTGTTTCCCCCTCTGATTGTTTGTGACTCGTGTTATGGTTGGTGAATGTTGACGACCCATATTGAAATTATTTGGTCATGGTCAGTGACATATGCCTACTTTGGTTGTTTGGTGTGCATAGTGGCCACACTGTGCCACTAGGTATTGAATTTCTTTGTCCTTTCTAGTCAAAACACAGGGTTTCCAAACCATTGTCTCTCCTTCTCACCATTTGTGACTCTTGTTATGAGTTTTCAATGTTGACCACACATAGTGGACTTCTTCGGTTGTAGTCAAGGACATATGCATCCTTTGGTTGGTCACTGTGCACGGTAGCCACACCGTGCCACTACTTGTTGGAACTCTTTCTACTTGCTAGTTGATGACTAGTGTTTGCAACCCATTTTTGCCCCCTCGGACCATTTGTGACTCGTGTTATGCGTTTTCAACTTTGACCACACACTGTGAAACTCTTTTGGTCATGGTTTGTGACATATGCCTACTTTGGTTTGTCACTGTACATGGTTACCACGCTGTGTCATTATGTATCAAAGATCTTTGTCCTTTCTTGCTGGAAGCTAGTGGTCCCAGACCATTGTTAGCCCCCTCTGACTATCAGTGACTCGTGTTGTCAGTTGTAAATGTTGGCCACATGAAGTGAAATTCTTTGTTCATAGTCAGTGACATATGCATACTTTGGTTGGTTACTGTGCATTGTAGCCACACTATGCCACTACATATTGAAGGTATTTGTACTTGCTAGTCGATAACTAGTATTCACAACCCATTGTCTTCCACCCTGACCATTTGTGACTCGTGTTATGAGTTTTCAAAGTTTACCACACTTAGTGACATTATTTGGTCATGGTCAGTGACATATGCCTACTTTGGTTGGTTACTGTGCATTGTAGCCACACTATGCCACTACATATTGAAGGTATTTGTACTTGCTAGTCGATAACTAGTATTCACAACCCATTGTCTTCCACCCTGACCATTTGTGACTCGTGTTATGAGTTTTCAAAGTTTACCACACTTAGTGACATTATTTGGTCATGGTCAGTGACATATGCCTACTTTGGTTGGTCATCCTGCATGGTACCCACACCGTGCCACAACGTATTGAAGCTCCTTGTGATTGCTATTTGATACTTGGTGTTTCCAAACCATTGTTTCCCCCTCTCACCATTTGCGACTCGTATTATGAGTCGTCAACGTTGACCACACACGGTGGATTTCTTTGGTCAAAGGCAGTACATATGCCTACTTTGGTCGGTCATTCTGCATGCTAGCAACACCGTGCTACTACTGAAGGTCGTTGTACTTGCTAGTTGGTATGTAGTATTCCCAAACCATTCTTTCCCCCTCTGTCAAATCGTGACCCATATTATGGGTTGTCAACGTTGACCACACATAGTAAAATTATTTGGTCATGGCAAGTGGCACATGCCTAATCTGGTTGGTCATTGTGCATGGTAGCCACACCGTTCCACAACTTGTTGGAAGTCTTTGTACTTGCTAGTCAATAAACAGCAAAAGGTTTATCTCTTTGACACCAGGTCGGTTTTTGTTGATTTGTTATGCGTAGGTGCCTTCACTGTAATACTCCCTCCCATCCCCCCTAGAGGGATGTTCCGTTGACAACCTGGAGGACAGGTTTGCGACCGCATTATGCCCAACCCCTACCCCTCCACGGCTGAGGCTCGAAGGTAGAGTTGAGGTATCACAACGCGGCCAACCCCCCCCCCCTCCTCCTCCAGGTGCCAAGCTCATTATATATTGCGCGTACAAGGATTCAAACCCAGGACCTACCGCTCCAGAATCGAATTCAATAAGGACTAAGCCAACTCACAGGGTGTTCATATGATGTCCAAATGACATTATAAGAGTTCCTATGGGTAAAGGGCATAAAACGAGGGAGTGTAAGGTGAGAGAGTAGTTTTGAAAGGCATGAATGATAACAATGTTAGTTTAATCATACAAAACCGACACAGACCGAATTGCAAATTTTGCAACTTCAAGCTTGAATAACCTCTCAACCATTGCTCTCATTGACCAGCCATATGAAGGAAAGTTGACTACACACAGTGACACTCTTTCTCCCTCTGCCCATTTTTGACATGTAGTATGAGTTGTGAACGTTGACCACACACACTAAACTTCTTTGGTCACGAGCAGTGATGTATGCCTACTTGGATAGGTCATTGTGCACGGTAGCCACACCGTGCCAATACATACAAAGACTCTTTGTACTTGCTAGAAGATTCATAATGTTTTGAAACCATGTTTCCCCCCTCTGTCCATTTGTGACTCATGTTATGGGTTGTGAACGTTGACCACCCATATTGAAATTATTTGGTCATGGTTAGTGACATGTGCCTAGTTTGGTTTGTTACTGTACGTGGTTACCACGCTGTGTCACTACGTATTGAAGGCCTTTGCGCTCTCTAGTTGATAGCTAATGTTCCCAACCCATTGTTACCCCCCTCTGACTATCATTGACTCGTGTTGTGAGTTGTGAACACTGACCACATGAAGTGAGATTCGTTGGTCATGGTCAGTGACATATGCATACTTTGGTTGGTCACTGTGCATGGTAGCCACGCTGTGCCACTACTTATTGAAGGTATTTGTACTTGCTAGTGCATAACTAGTATTCACAAACCATTGTCTTCCACTCTGACCATTTGTGACTCGTGTTATGAGTTGTCAAAGTTTACCACACTTGGTGACATCATTTGGTCATGGTCAGTGACATGTGCCTACTTTGGTTGGTCATCGTGCATGGTATCCACACTGTGCCACAACTTATGAAAGTCCTTGTGCTTGCTAGTTGATACCAGGTGTTGCCAAACCATTGTCTCCCCCTCTGACCATTTGTGACTCCTATTGTGAGTTGTCAACGCTGACCACACACAGCGGATTTCTTTGGTCAAATACACTACATATGCCTATTTTGGTCGGTCATTGTGCATGGTAGCCACACCATGCTTATACTGATTGAATGGCTCTGTACTTGCTAGTTGAGAACTGATATTCACATACCATTGTTTCCCCCTATGACCATTTGTGACTCGTGTTATGGTTGGTGAATGTTGACCACTTATATTGAAATTCTTTCATCATGGTCAGTGACATATGCCTAGTTTGGTTGTTTGGTGTGCATAGTAGTAACAACGTGCTACTACGTATTGAAGACCTTTGTCCTTTCTAATGGAAACATAGGATTCCCAAACAATTGTCTCTCCCTCTGACCATTTGTGACTCGTGTTATGAGTTGTCAATGTTGACCATACATAGTGGACTTCTTCGGACATAGTGAGTGACATGTGCATCCTTTGGTTGGTCACTGTACACACTAGCCACACCGTGCCAGTACTTGTTGAAAATCTTTCTACTTGCTAGTTGATAACTAGTGTTCCCAACCCATGGTTTTCCCCACTGATAATTTATGACTCGTGTTATGTGCTTTCAACATTGACCACACAGTGTGAAATCTGTTTGGTCATGGTTTGTGACAGATGCCTACTTTGGGTTGTCACTGTACATGGTTACCACGCCGTGTCATTACGTATCATAGATCCTTTTGCTTTCTTGTTGACAGCTAGTGTTCCCAACCCATTGTTAGCCCCATCTGACTATCTATGACTCGTGTTGTGAGTTGTAAATACTGACTACATGAAGTGAAATTCCTTGTTCGTGGTCACTGACATGTGCAGACTTTGGTTGGTCACTGCGCACTGTAGCCACAGTGTGCCACTACATATTGAAGGTATTTGTACTTGCTAGTCGATGACTAGTATTCACAAACCATTCTCTTCCACCCTGACAATTTGTGACTCGTGTTATGAGTTGTCAAAGTTTACCACACTTAGTGACATTATTTGGTCATGGTTTGTGACATATGCCTTCTTTTGTTGGTCATCGTGCATGGTATCCACACCGTGCCACAGCGTATTGAAGCTCCTTGTGCTTGCTATTTGATACTTGGTCTTCCCAAACCACTGTTTCCCCCTTTGACCATTTGTGATTCGTATTATGAGTTGTCAACGTTGACCACACACGGTGGATTTCTTTGGTCAAAGGTAGTACATATGCATACTTTGGTCGGTCATTGTGCATGGTAGCACATTGTGCTACTACTGACCGAAGGTCGATGTACTTGCTAGTTGGTATCTAGTATTCCCAGACCATTGTTCCCCCATCTGACAATTCGTGACCCATATTATGGTTGTCAACGTTGACCACACACAGTAAAATTATTTGGTGATGGTAAGTGGCACATGCCCAATCTGGTTGGTCATTGTGCATGGTAGCCACACCGTTCCACTACTTGTTGAAAGTCTTTGGTCTTGCTAGTCAATAAATAGCAAAAGGTTTCTGCCTTTGACACCAGGTCGGTTTTTGTTGATTTGTCACACGTAGGTACCTTCACTGGAATACTCCCTCCCATCCCCCCAGAGGGATGTTTCGTGGACGACCTGGAGGACAGATTTTCGGCCGCATAATGGCACCCCCCCTACCCCCCCCCCCCCCCCCCCCCCCCGTCGCGAGCCTATTCTATACTGCGCGTACAAGGATTCAAACCCAGGATCTACCGCTCCAGAATCTAACACTATAAGCACTAAGCCAACTCGCTTGGTGTTCATATGATGTCCAAATGACATTAGAAGGGGTCCTATGGGTAAAGGGCATAAAATAATGGGTGTATGATTAGTGGGTAGTTTTCAAAAGTATGAATGATAACAAATTTTGTTGAATCATAAAAATTTGACGCTGACGGAATTTCAAACTTTGCAACTTCGACCTTGAATAACCTCTCAACCATTGCTCTGATTGACCCACCATAAGAAGGAAAGTTGACTACACACAGCGAAACTCTTTTCATGATATCCAGTGACACAAGCATGCATTGGTTGGTCATTGTGCATGGTAGCCACACCGTTCCACCATTTATTGAATGTCTTTGTACTTGCTAGTCGATACCGAGTATTCCCAAACCATTGTTTCTCCCTCTACCCAGTTTTGACTTGTAGTATGAGCTGTGAACGTTGACCACACACACTAAACTTCTTTGGTCATGAGCAGTGACGTATGCCCACTTTGGTAGGTCATTGTGCACAATAGCCACACCGTACCAGTACATACGAAAAACATTTGTACTCGCTAAAAGATGCATAGTGTTTTGAAACCATGTTTTCCCCCTCTGACCATTTCTGACTCGTGTTATGGGTTGTGAACGTTGACCACCCATGTTGAAATTCTTTGGTCATGATTAGTGACATATGCCTAGTTTGGTTTGTCACTGTACATGGTTACCACGCCGTGTCAGTGCGTATTGAAGGTCTTTATGCTTTCTAGTTGATAGCAAGTGTTCCCAACCCATTGTTACACCCCTCTGACTATCAGTGACTCGTGTTGTGAGTTGTCAACGCTGACCACATGAAGTGAAATTTGTTGGTCATGGTCAGTGACATATGCATAATTTGGTTGGTTACTGTGCATGGTAGCCATGCTGTGCCACTACATATTGAAGGTATTTGTACTTGCTAGTTGATCACTATTACTAACAAACCATTCTCTTCCACCCTGACCATTTGTGACTCGTGTTAGGAGTTGTCAAAGTTTACCACACTTAGTGACATTGTTTGCTCATGGTCAGTGACATATGCCTACTTTGGTTGGTCATTGTACATGGTATCCACACCATGCCAGAACTCATTGAAGGTCCTTGTGCTTGCTAGTTGACACCTGGTGTTCCCAAACCATTGTCTCCCCCTCTGATCATTTGTGACGCCTATTGTGAGTTGTCGACGCTGACCACACACAGCGGATTTCTTTGGTCAAAGGTAGTACATATGCCTACTTTGGTCGGTCACTGTGCATGGTAGCAACACCATGCTTCTACTGATTGAAGGTTGCTGTATTTTCTAGTGTTTTAAAACCATGTTCCCCCACTTTTGACCATTTTTGACTCATGTTATGGGTTGTAAACGCTCACCACCCATATTGAAAGTCTTTGGTCATGGTTTGTGACATATGCCTGGTTTGGCTTGTCACTGCACGTGGTTACCACGCCGTGTCACTACGTATTAAAGGTCTTTGTGCTTTCTACTTGATAGATAGTGTTCCCAAATCATTGTTACCCCCTCTGACTATCATTGACTCGTGTTGTGAGTTGTCAAAGCTGACCACATGAAGTGAATTGTGTTGGTCATGGTCAGTGACAGATGCATTCTTTGGTTGGTCAGTGTGCATGGTAGCCACACTGTGCCACTACATATTGAAGATATTTGTACTTGCTAGTCGATAACTAGTATTGAAAAACCAGAGTCTTCCACCATGGCCATCTGTGATTTGTGCTTTCTAGTCAATAGCTAGTGTTCCCAAACCAATGTTACCCCCCCTCCCCTTGACTATCTGCGACTCGTGTTGTGAGTTCTCAACGCTGACCACATGAAGTGAAAATTGTTCGTCATGGTCAGTGACATATGCATACTTTGGTTGGTCACTCTGCATGGTAGCCACGCTGTGCCACTACATATTGAAGGTATTTGTCCTTGTTAGTCGATAACTAGTATTCACAAACCATTATCTTCCACCCTGACCATATGTGACTCGTGTTATGAGTTGTCAAAGTTTACCACACTTGGTGAAACTATTAAATCATGGTCAGTGACATATGCCTACTTTGGTTGGTCACCGTGCATGGTATCCATACCGTGCCACAACGTATTGAAGGTCCTTGTGGTTGCTCGTTGATACCTGGTGTTCCCAGCCCACTGTCTCCTCCTCTGAACATTTGTGACTCTTATTATGAGTTGTCAACCCTGACCGCACACAGCGGATTTCTTTGGTCAAAGGTAGTACATATGCCTACTTTGGTCGTTCATTGTGCATTATACTAACACCGTGCTTATACTGATTGAAGGTCGCTGTACTTGCTAGTTGATAACTGATATTCACAGACCATTGTTTCCCCCTATGACCATTTGTGACTCATGATATGGTTGGTGAATGTTGACCACCCATATTGAAAATATTTCATCATGGTCGGTGACATATGCCTAGTTTGGTTGTTTGGTGTGCATAGTAGCCACACTGTGGCATTACGCATTGAAATTCTTTGTCCTTTCTATTCGATACATAGGGTTCCCAAACCATTTTCTCTCCCTCTGACCATCTGTGGCTCGTGTTATGAGTTGTCAATGTTGACCACACACAGTGGACTTCTTTGGTCATAGTCAGTGACGTATTCATCCTTTGGTTGGTAACTGTGCACGCTAGCCACGCCTTGCCACTACTTGTGGAAGTTCTTCTTACTTTCTAGTTGATAACTAGTGTTGCTAACCCATTTTATCCCCCTCTAACCATTTATGACTCGTGT
Organism: Penium margaritaceum; assembly: GCA_023375785.1. Classification (NCBI taxonomy): domain Eukaryota; kingdom Viridiplantae; phylum Streptophyta; class Zygnematophyceae; order Desmidiales; family Peniaceae; genus Penium; species Penium margaritaceum. The sequence goes on from SZWC01006128.1 coordinate 134,972, forward strand.
GATGAGTTTTCAACCTTGATGACACACTGTGAAATTTGTTTGGTCATGGTTAGTGATATATGCCTACTTTGGTTTGTCACTGTACATGGTTACCACGCTGTGTTACTAGGTATTGAAGGTATTTGTGCTTTACAGTCAATAGCTAGTTTTCCCAAACCAATGTTACTCCCCCCCTCCCCTTGACTATCTACGACTCGTGTTGTGAGTTTTCAACGCTGACCACATGAAGTGAGAAATGTTGGCCATGGTCAGTGACATATGCATACTTTGGTTCGTCACTGTGCATGGTAGCCATGCTGTGCCACTACATATTGAAGGTATTTGTACTTGCTAGTCGATAACTATTATTCACAAACCAGTATCTTCCACCCCGACCATTTGTGACTCGTGTTATGAGTTGTCAAAGTTTACCACACTTGGTGAAACTATTTGGTCATGGTCAGTAACATTTGCCTACTTTGGTTGGTCATCGTGCATGGTATCCACACTGTGCCAGAACGTATTGAAGGTCCTTGTGGTTGCTAGTTGATACTTGGCATTCTCAAACCATTGTCTCCCTATCTGAACATTTTTTACTCCTATTATGAGTTGTCAACGCTTACCACACACAGCGGTTTTCTTTGGTCAAAGGTAGTACATATGCCTACTTTGGTCGGTCATTATGCATGGTAGCAACACCATGCTCATACTGATTGAAGGTCGCTGTACTTGCTAGTTGATAACTGATATTCACATACCATTGTTTCCCCCTGGGACCATTTGTGACTTGTGATATGGTTGGTGAATGTTGACCACCCATATTTAAAATATTTCATCATGGTCGGTGACATATGCCTAGTTTGGTTGTTTGGTGTGCATAGTAGCCACACCGTGCCATTACGCATTGAAGTACTTTGTCCTTTCTAGTCAATACATAGGGTTCCCAAACCATTGTCTCTCCCTCTGACCATTTGTGACTCGTGTTATGAGCTGTCAATGTTGACTTTACATAGTGGACTTCTTCGGTCATAGTTAATGACACATGCATCCTTTGCTTGGTCACTCTGCACGCTAGCCACACCGTGCCACTGCTTGTTGAAAAGCTTTCTACTTGCTAGTTCATAACTAGTGTTCCCAACCCATGGTTTCCCCCAGTGACCATTTGTGACTCGTGTTATGAGTTTTCTATGTTGACCACACACTGCAAAATCCGTTTGGTCATGATTTGTGATGTATACCTACTTTGGTTTGTCACTGTATATGGTTACCACGCCGTGTCATTACGTGTCAAAGGTCTTTGTGCTTTCTTGTTGACACATAGTGTTCCCAAACCATTTTTAGCCCCCTCTGACAATCTGTGACTCGTGCTATGCATTGTAAATGTTGACAACATGAAGTGAAATTCTTTGTTAATGGTCAGTGACACATGCATACATTGGTTGGTCACTGTGCATTAGAGCCATACTGTGCCACTACACATTGAAGGTATTTGTACTTGCTAGTCAATAACTAGTATTCACAAACCATTATCTTCCACCCTGACCATTTGTGACTTGTGTTATGAGTTGTCAAAGTTTACCACACTTAGTGACATTATTTGGTCATGGCCAGTGACATATGCCTACTTTGGTTGGTTGTCCTGCATGGTATCCACACCGTGCCACAACACATTGAAGGCCATTGTGCTTGCTAGTTGATACTTGGGGTTCCCAAACCATTGTCCCCCCCCTCTGACCATTTGTGACTCCTATTATGAATTGTCAACGCTGACCACACACAGCGGATTTCTTTGGTCAAAGGCAGTACATATGGAGGTCCCTGTACTTGCTAGTTGAGAACTGGTATTCATAGACCATTGTTTCCCCCTCTGACCGTTTGTGACTGGTGTTATGGGTGGTGAATGTTGACCAACCATATTTAAACTCTTCCATCATGGTCTGTGACATGTGCCTAGTTTGGTTGTTTGGTATGAATAGTAGCCACACTGTGCCACTACATGTTGAAGTTCTTTGTCCTTTATAGTCGATACATAGGGTTCCCAAACCATTGTGATTCCCTCAGTGATTCGTGTTATGAGTTGTCAGCGTTGACCATACATAGTGGACTTCTTTCGTCATAGTCAGTGACGTGTGCATTCTTTGGTTGGTCACTGTGCACACTAGCCACAACGTGCCACCACTTGTTGAAAGTCTTTCTATTGCAACTAGGGCACAAGTAGGGTGCAACTAGGATGCAACTAGGGGGCAACTAGGGTGCAACTAGGGCGCAACTAGGGAGCAACTAGGGCGCAACAAGGGCGCAACGACGGTGCAACTAGGGCAAACAAGGGCGCAACGAGGGCACAACTAGGGCGCAACTATGGTGCAACTAGGGCGCAACTAGGGTGTAACTAGGGTGCATGTATGGTGCAACTCGGGCGCAACTAGGGTACAACTAGGGCACAACTAGGACGCAACTAGGTTGCAAGTAGGGTGCAAGTAGGGCGTAACTAGGATGCATCTAGGGTGCAACCGGGGCGCAACTAGGACGCAACTAGGGCGCAACTAGGGCGCAACTAGGGCACAACTAGGGCGCAACTAGGGTGCAACTAGGGTGTAAGTAGTGTGCAAGTTGGGCGCAAGTAAAGTACAACTAAGGTGCAACTAGCGTTCAAGTAGGGTTCAAGTAGGACGCGACTAGGGTGTAATTATGGCAATTAGGACGTATCTATGGCACTACTAGTGCGCAAGAAGGGTGCCAGTAGGGCGCAAGTAGGGTGCAACAAGGGCGCAAATAGGGTGCAACTAGAGCGCAACTAGGGCGCAATTAGGTTGTGCCTAGGGCGCAACTAGGTCGCAACTAGGGCGCAACTAGGGCGCAACTGGGGCGCTACAAGGGTGCAACTAGAGCGTAAGTATGGCGCAAGTAGGGCAAAAGTAGGGCGCAACTACTGCACACGTGGGGCACAATTAGGGCGTAACAAGGGTGCAACTAGGGCGCAAATTGAGCGCAACGAGGACGCAACAAGGGCATAACGAGGGCGCAACCAGGGCGTAACAATGGTGCAACTAGGGCGCAACTAGGGCGCAACTAGGGTGCAACTAGGACGCAACTAGGGCGCAACTAGGGCGCGACTATGGCGCCACTAGAGCGCAACTAGGGCACGACTAGGGCGCGACTAGGGCGCAAGTAGGGCACAAGTAGGACGCAACTAGGGCGCAACTAGGGTACAACTAGGGCGTAGCTAGTGTCCAACTCAGCCGCGACGAGGGCGCAAGTAGGGCTCAAGTAGGGCGCAAGTACGGTGCAACTAGTGCGCGAATAGGGCGCAACTAGGGCGCAACTAGGGCGCAAATAGGGTGGAACTAGGGCGCAACTAGGGTGAAACTAGGGCACATTTAGAGTGCAACTAGGGCGCAACTAGGGCGCAACTAGGGCGCAACTAGGGTGCAACTAGTGCGCAACTAGGGCGCAACTAGGGCGCAACTAGGGCAAAACTAGGGCGCAACTTGGGCGCAACTAGGGCGTAAGTAGGGCGCAAGTAGGGTGCAACTGGGGCACAACTAAGGCGCAACTAGGGCGCAACTAGGGTGCAACTAGGGCGCAACAACGGTGCAACTAGAGCGCAACTAGGACACAACTAGGGCGCAACTAGGACGCAACTAGGGCGCAACTAGGGCGCAAATAGGGTGCAACTAGGGCGCAACTAGGGCGCAACAAGGGCGCAACGAGGGCGCAACTAGGGCGCGATGAGGGCGCTACAGGGGCGCGACTAGGGTGCAACTAGGGTGCAACTAGGGCGCAACTAGGGTGTAACTAGTGCTCAAATATGGCACTACTAGGGTACAACTAGGACGCAACTAGGCCACAACTAGGGCACATTTCCGGCACAACTCTGGCACAACTTTGGCACAACTCTGGCACAACTTTGGCAAAACTCTGTCACAACTCTGGCACAACCCTGGCACAACTATGGCACAAACTGGCACAACGCAGGCACAACTCTCGAATAGCTCTTGCAAAGCCCTGGCACAACTCTGGCACAAGTCTGGCACAACTCTGGGACGACTCTGGCACAACTATGGCACAATTATGGCACGACTCTGGCACAACTCTGGCACAACTCTCGCACAACTCTGGCACAACTCTGGCACAACTCTGGCACAACCCTGGCATAACTCTGGCACAACTCTGGCTCAACTCTGGCACAACTCTGGCACAACTCTGGCACAACTCTGGCACAACTCTGGCACAACCCATGGCACAACCCTGGCACAACTCTGTTACTACTCTGTCACAACTCTGGCGCAACTTTGGCACAACTCTGGCACAACTCTGGCACAGCTGTGGCACGACTTTGGCACAACGTTGGCAAAAATTTGGAACAACTCTGGCACAACTCTGGCACAACTCGAGTACAACTCTGGCACAACTCTGGCACAACGTTGGCACAACTCTCGCACAACTCTGGCAAAACTCTGGCACAACTCTGGCACAACTATGGCACAGCTGTATCACAATTCTGTGACAACTCTCGCACAACTCTGGCACAACTCTGGCACAACCATGGCACAACTCTGGCACAATCCAGCTCAACTCTGGTATAACTCTGGCACAACTCTGGCATAACTCTGGCACAACTGTGGCACAACTCTGGCACAACTCTCTCACAACTCTGGCATAACTCTGGCACAACTGTGGCACAACTCTGGCACAACTCTCTCACAACTCTGGCATAACTCTGGCACAACTGTGGCACAACTCTGGCACAACTCTCTCACAACTCTGGCATAACTCTGGCACAACTGTGGCACAACTCTGGCACAACTCTCTCACAACTCTGGCATAACTCTGGCACAACTGTGGCACAACTCTGGCACAACTCTCTCACAACTCTGGCATAACTCTGGCACAACTGTGGCACAACTCTGGCACAACTCTCTCACAACTCTGGCATAACTCTGGCACAACTGTGGCACAACTCTGGCACAACTCTCTCACAACTCTGGCATAACTCTGGCACAACTGTGGCACAACTCTGGCACAACTCTCTCACAACTCTGGCATAACTCTGGCACAACTGTGGCACAACTCTGGCACAACTCTCTCACAACTCTGGCATAACTCTGGCACAACTGTGGCACAACTCTGGCACAACTCTCTCACAACTCTGGCATAACTCTGGCACAACTGTGGCACAACTCTGGCACAACTCTCTCACAACTCTGGCATAACTCTGGCACAACTGTGGCACAACTCTGGCACAACTCTCTCACAACTCTGGCATAACTCTGGCACAACTGTGGCACAACTCTGGCACAACTCTCTCACAACTCTGGCATAACTCTGGCACAACTGTGGCACAACTCTGGCACAACTCTCTCACAACTCTGGCATAACTCTGGCACAACTGTGGCACAACTCTGGCACAACTCTCTCACAACTCTGGCATAACTCTGGCACAACTGTGGCACAACTCTGGCACAACTCTCTCACAACTCTGGCATAACTCTGGCACAACTGTGGCACAACTCTGGCACAACTCTCTCACAACTCTGGCATAACTCTGGCACAACTGTGGCACAACTCTGGCACAACTCTCTCACAACTCTGGCATAACTCTGGCACAACTGTGGCACAACTCTGGCACAACTCTCTCACAACTCTGGCATAACTCTGGCACAACTGTGGCACAACTCTGGCACAACTCTCTCACAACTCTGGCATAACTCTGGCACAACTGTGGCACAACTCTGGCACAACTCTCTCACAACTCTGGCATAACTCTGGCACAACTGTGGCACAACTCTGGCACAACTCTCTCACAACTCTGGCATAACTCTGGCACAACTGTGGCACAACTCTGGCACAACTCTCTCACAACTCTGGCATAACTCTGGCACAACTCTGGCACAACTCTGGCACAAATCTGGCACAACTCTTGCACACCTCTGGTACAAATATAGCACAACTCTGGCACAACCCTGGCACAACTTTGACACAACTCTTGCACAACTCTGGCACAACTCTGGCACAACTAAGGCACAATTCTGGTACAACTCTGGCACAACTCTGGCACAACTCTGGCACAACTCTGGCACAACTCTGGCACAACTCTGGCACAACTCAAGCACAACTCTGGCAGGACTCTGGCAAAACTGTGGCACAACTGTGGCACAAATCCGGCACAACTTTGGCAGAACTCTGGCAGAACTGTGGCACAACTATGGCACAACTCTCTCACAACTCTGGCATAACTCTGGCACACCTTTGGCACAATTCTCGCACAACGGTGGCACAACTCTGGCACTACTTTGGCACAAATGTTCTACAAATCTAGCACAACTCTGGCAAAACTATGGCACAGCTCTGGCACAATTTTGGCACATCTCTGGCACAACTCTGGCACATGTCTGGAACAACTCTGGCACAACTCTGGCATGTCTTTGGCATTTCTGGCACAACTCTGGCACAACTCTGGTACAACTATGGCAAAACTCTGGCACTACTCTGGCACAACTCTGGGACAACTCTGGCACAACCATGGCACAACTCTGGCACAATGCTGGCACAACTCTGGCGCAACTCTGGAACAACTCTGGCACGACTCTGGCACAATTCTGGCACAATTCTGGCACAATTCTGGCACAATTCTGGCACAATTCTGGCACAATTCTGGCACAATTCTGGCACAATTCTGGCACAATTCTGGCACAATTCTGGCACAATTCTGGCACAATTCTGGCACAATTCTGGCACAATTCTGGCACAATTCTGGCACAATTCTGGCACAATTCTGGCACAATTCTGGCACAATTCTGGCACAATTCTGGCACAATTCTGGCACAATTCTGGCACAATTCTGGCACAATTCTGGCACAATTCTGGCACAATTCTGGCACAATTCTGGCACAATTCTGGCACAATTCTGGCACAATTCTGGCACAATTCTGGCACAATTCTGGCACAATTCTGGCACAATTCTGGCACAATTCTGGCACAATTCTGGCACAATTCTGGCACAATTCTGGCACAATTCTGGCACAATTCTGGCACAATTCTGGCACAATTCTGGCACAATTCTGGCACAATTCTGGCACAATTCTGGCACAATTCTGGCACAATTCTGGCACAATTCTGGCACAATTCTGGCACAATTCTGGCACAATTCTGGCACAATTCTGGCACAATTCTGGCACAATTCTGGCACAATTCTGGCACAATTCTGGCACAATTCTGGCACAATTCTGGCACAATTCTGGCACAATTCTGGCACAATTCTGGCACAATTCTGGCACAATTCTGGCACAATTCTGGCACAATTCTGGCACAATTCTGGCACAATTCTGGCACAACTCTGGAATTCCTCTAAAACAACGCCGACACAATGCTGGCACAACTCTGGCACAACTCTGGCACTACTCAGGCACAACCCTGGCACAACTCTGGCACAATTCTGGCACAATTCTGGAACAACTGTGGCACAACTCTGGCAAAACTCTGGCACAACTCTGGCAAAACGTTTGCACAACTTTGGCAAAAATATGGCACAACTCTGGCACAACTCTGGCACATCTCTGTAACAACTCTGGCACAACTCTGGCATACCTTTGGCACATATATGGCACAACTCTGGCACAACTCTGGCACAACTATGGCAAAACTCTAGCACTACTCAGGCACAACTCTGGGACAACTATGGCACAACTCTGCCACAACTCTGGCACAACTCTGGCACAACTCTGGGTCAACTCTGACACAACTCTGGCACAACTCTGGCACAAGTCTTGCACGACTCTGGCACAACTCTGGCACAACTCTTGCACAACTCTGAGACAACTATGGCACAACTATGGCACAACTCTGGCACAACTCTGGCACAACTCTGGCACATCTTTGGCACAACTCAGGCAAAACTCTGGCCCAACTGTGGCACAACTATGGCATAACTCTGGCACAACTCTGGCACAACTGTGGCACATCTCTAGAACAACTCTGGCACGACTCTGGCACAACTATGGCACAATTTTGGAACAACTTTGACACAGCTCTGGCACAACTCTGGCACAACTCTGGTACAACTCTGGCACAACCCTGGCACAACTCTGCCACGACTCTGGCACATCTATGGCACAACTCTCGCACAACTCTGGCACAACTCTGGCACAACTCTGGCACAACTCTGGCACAACTCTGGCACAACTCTGGCACAACTCTGGCACAACTCTGGCACAACTCTGGCACAACTCTGCCACATCTCTTGCAAACCTCTGGTACAACTCCGGCACAACTCTGGCACAAGTCTGGCACAACTCTGGCACAACTCAAGCACAACTTTGGCACAGCTCTGGCACATATCTGGCACAACTCTGGCACAACTCTGGCACAACTCGTGCACAACTCGTGCACAACGCTGGTACAACTCTGGCAAAACTATGGCCCAACTGTGGTACAACTCTGGCACAACTTTAGCACAACTATGGCACAAATCCGCCACAACTCTGGCACAACACTGGCACAACTCTAGCACAACTCTGGAACACCTCTCTCACAACTTTGGCAGAACCCTTGCACACCTTTGGCACAATTCTGGCACAACCGTGGCTCAACTCTGGCACACCTTTGGCACAACTGTGGCACAAATCTTGCACAAATATGGCACAACTCTGGCACAATTTTGGCACAACTGTTGTACAAATCCGGCACAACTCTGGCACAACTATGGCACAACTCTGGCACAACTATGGCATATCTCTGGCACAACTCTGGCACATCTCTGGAACAGCTCTGTCACAACTCTGGCATACCTTTGGCACAACTATAGCACAACTCTGGCACGACTGTGGCACAACTATGGCAAAACTCTGGCACTACTTTGGCACAACTCTGGGACAACTCCGGCACAACTGTGGCACAGCTCTGGAACAACTTTGGCACGACTCTTGCACAACTCTGGTACAACTCTGGCACAACTCTGGCAAAACTCTGGCACAACTCTGCCACAACTTTGGCACAACTCTTGAAGAACTCTGGCACAACGCTGGCACAACTCTGGCAAAACTCTGGCACAACTCTGGCACAACTCTGGCACATCTCTTGCACATCTCTGGTACAACTCTGGAACAACACTGGCACAACTCTGGCACAACTCCAGCACAACTTTGGCAAAACTCTGGCACAACTCTGGCAGAACTCTGTCACAACTCTGGCACAACTGTGGCACAACTCTGGCACAACTCTGGCACAACTCTGGCACAACTCTGGCACAACTCTGGCACAACTGTGGCACAACTCTGGCACAACTATGACACAATTCTGGTTAAATTATGGCAAAACTCTGGCACAACTTTGCAACAGCTCTGACACAACTCTGCCATGACTCTGGCACAACTCTGGCACAACTCTGGCACAACTCTGGCACAACTCTGGCACAACTTTGGCACAACTCAGGCACAACTTTGGCACAACTATGACACAACTCTGGCACAACTTTGGAACTACTCTGACACAACTCTGGCCCAACTCTGGCACAAACCTGGCACATTTATGGCACAACTCTGGCACAATCATGGCACAATCCTGGCACAACGCTGGCACACCTCTGGTACAACTCTTGCACAACTCTGCCAAAACTCTGGCACCACTCTGGACCAAATCTGGCACAACTCTGGCACAATTCTGGCACAGATCTGGCACTATTCTGGAAAAACTCTGGCACAACTCTGGCACAACTCTGGCTCAACTCTGGCACAACTATGGCACACCTCTGGCAAAACTCTTGCACAACTCTGGCACAGCTCTTGCACAACACTGGCACAAATCTGGCACAACTCTGGCACACCTCTGGCAAAATCCTGGCACAATCCTGGCACAACTCTGGCACAGCTCTGGTACAACTCTGACACAACTCTGGCACATCTCTGGCACTACTCTGGCA
>SZWC01006129.1:4596-18791 GCA_023375785.1 Penium margaritaceum
GAGCGTTTGTGCACCTTACGTGGCGTCTATCGGATGGTATTGCGCGTCGTGGCAAGTATTGGACTGAACCGAACGTGAGCAAATCGGAGCACGCTCCTTCCACCTATCGATAGGTCCAAGCCACAAAACATTTCGCCTCTTCGAGGGGAAAAGGCATCCCGTGTCTACTTTCCACCTATCTTGCTGAATAGGCTGACAAAAACGATATCGCAAGGAATAAATCACTGCTAGTTGATGCTAAACAGGCACCTGAAGTATATAACCTGCACGACCTTTGAGTGAGCGAAACGTTACTAACCCATTGCATTCTGAGGTGCAAAGTGGTCGAACAGTCAACCAGACTGCTTTCGGCCACAGGTCTAAGCCGCTCGGGGCGAAGAGGCAACTGCATCACCAAGATTAGCCCAGAGAGTATGCCCGACCATGACTTGATTTTTTTTTTTGGCTGAAGAAAGCCTTAGAGGTGAGGGAACCTATGCTGCACCTTTGAGGGTAATCTATACCACTCTCTGGAGGGAGCTTTCAGCCACCGGCTGTGCCCCATGTGGTTATCCACACCAGTTTATGTACCCACGAGGTCCATTCCTCATGGGTTATGTGGGAGTCCCACCCACTAACCCCACCCCTAAGAGTATCTTTCCCCGCGGTCGTAACCGTGTGCGAGGGGGTTCTAAGGTAGCTTTCTCCGTTGCAGAGAAAACTACTTTAGAAATGCTCGACCCCCTTGGTGTTAGACTTGCTTAACCAAATATTTCGCAGAAAAGGTACTACTGATAGATGTGGTGGGTTGAGTCTATTTTCCATTCGGCATAGTGATGGGGTGAGAGTGAGTTGCGCAACCATCTGTTCCTTTTTCTTTGGAAATTTTTTGGACAGTTGGTGAAAGTAGAGGTTTAGATGTTCTTCGAAGGCTTTAAAAATGTTCGAGCAGATTAGGGCTGTTGGATTACGTAGCGATGGTCTCGTGCCTAGAGACACTGAACAACGATATTTCCAGATTTCATGAAAAGAGATACACTGCAGGGATTGCCACCATAAGAAGCGAGGGTGGTGACTATGAAAGAGAAAAGGGTGAGTTAGAGAGGTTTCACAAATAAAAGATAGGCAAATTAGAAGTTTGTCAATGATTTGACAAATCTTGGGACACTCATGAAAGGCATGTCGGATCGTTTCCGCATGTAAGTTGCATAATGGACAGATGTTGATGAAAGGTAGAGGAAGGAACTTCATTCGTTCGCGGACTTGAATGCTGAAAATGACTATCCGTAGGCACACGTCCTTGGATTTGACTGGTATGGCCTCCGTGTTCATTGGGTTTATGATCCAGTTCGTTGGACATTATGAGCCCTGGGTACATATCCACTTTGTTGGATACTCGATTGGCTGTAGTTGATGGCGTAGGATGGTTCGATAAATGTTCATGAGACGCGGTTTTTTCCCTCCGATTCTCCAGTTTGGGTTGGACGGGTTCGAGCAAACCCCAAGAAACTTATCGCCGTCGGTATGTACAGGGGTCCAGCCTTCTAAAGTAAGGATCGGTTTATGCGGGAACTGCGTGGAGGCCAGTGACATGTCTGGTTCAACTGTGAGGGTCTCTGCTATCAGGACGTTGTTTATTTTCCTAATTCGGTAGACGAAATAGGGAAGTTGCTGTGTGAATGCTGACATGCACCAAATGCTTCCGGTTTCAAGATCGGGTAGTGTTTCTTTGAGGATGAGCTCTGTCCAAGATTGTGGTAAGGATTTTTCAACTGTTTCGATGATGTTACGTCTTTGGATTGGGTGGATGGAGATCTGTTTGGCGGTGAAATCGGGGAAGAGTTTAGCGGCCAGGTCAGGGAAAACATCGCGTACTTGATAACCCTCTGTTAGGAGGAAAGATTCTCTGTTATCAACTCCAAAAGGTTTACCGTTTTGCTTCAGAATCTCTATGTTGTACGCAATGTATTCGTGCATGATTTCCTGAATGATTAGTGTCGGGGGTAGTACAATAGGGTCCGATAGAATGAAGTTTTTGAGATTTTCTGTCCATCTTGTCTGTGTTATGTGTTTTGATTTGAGGATCAGGGGATGCGAGAGGAAAAGGTGACCTCTTTTGGGAGAGGATGTTGATTCGCATGCTAGGGTTTTCCAGTGTTCTGTGCCCGGAGAGAGAAGTTTGTAGACACAGAGTACGCTCTGTGCTTGGATGAGCGTGGGTGGCCAAAGCATGCCGAGTCCGCCTTCTGCCTTTGGTGTGATAGCTAGGTTCTTATTGACGAATCTCAATTTACCGTTGGTTTTTGAAGATGACAAGAAACTAAGAAGGGTATTGTTAATTTTTCTGAGCGAAGTTGATGGAGGGTTTGAAAGGTCAGACTAGAAAAGGAATTTCGCTATAAGATATGTGTTGATAATCGCGAGTCTTGTCTGGAGGGTAAAATGGAAACGTCGCCACATCTCTGCCGCTTCTCTAATTTTTTGAACAATCTTGTCCCACATGTCTGCGTGATTAAGATCGTGATCAAGATAGAGTCGAAGTACTCGTTGGGGGTCAAAAGTTGTGTTATAGACAGACGTTGACATGGTTGATGTCGTATTTGCGGGGAAAAGGAGGGTCTTTGACTTATTGGCTTTGAGGCCTGTCATATCTTCACTGATATCTAGAATTGTGACTGCTCTTTGAAGGTTTTCTTCATTGGTAATGAAAAGGGTGGTGTCGTCAGCGTACGCTCCAAAGGCTGGGCAGTTGGGTAGCTGGGCGATTGGCCGTTCGATGTAGGTTTTATAAAGGCGATTAATTGGCTCCATTCCAATAACGAAAAGTAGTGGAGCAATTGGGCAGCCTTGACGGACGCCTGTCAGTGTGGTGATTTGTTTGGATACGTGGCCATTGATGATGAAACTGGTTCTCGTTGTGTGGAGGGAGGCTTCGATCCACGATACAAAACGGGTAGGAAAGCCCATTGCATGCATTGTTTGGAAAAGATGTGGACGGAGGAGTGTATCGTATGCCTTTTCAAAGTCTGCAAGGAGAAAGGTGATGTTTTGGTTAGAGCGGGTTGCCCAAGCCTGCAAATCGAAGATGCAGGATAGCGTGTCTTTTATGTTTCGGCCATGAACAAAACCTGTTTGTTCGGGACTAATGATATGAGGGAGTATTTTTTTCAGTCGTTCAGCGAGGAGTTTCATGAGGATCTTGTAGTCCGTATTTAGGAGAGAGATTGGACGGTAGTTTCTAGCGTCTCTAGGGTCTCCTTTTTTAAAAAGTAGACAGGTATTGGAGTCTGTGAAGGAGGTATGCGCGGAGGGGTTTTTTAAAAAATTGTTGAAAGAGATTAACAGATGCTTGGCGATATCTCTAGGGTTTGCTTGATAAAATTCCGCCGGCAGACCGTCCGGGCCGGGGCTTTTGTTCTTTGCTAGTTTTTTAATGGCCGCGATGATTTCATCTTCCGTAATGTCGCGGTTCAAAATGTGTGTCATTTTTGTAGGAACTTGACACAAGGGTGGGAGGGGGTGTTGAACCCCTTGAGTGGGGCGTGGTGTGAAAAGAGTCTCGTAAAAATCACAAATGATTTGTTCCATTTCATCTAGATCGGTTGTTGTTGAGCCGTCTTTGCGGTTTAGGGCTGAAATGATGTTTGCTTGTTTTCGTGCCCTGATGTAGCTAGAGAGGAGGTTAGATGCTAAGCCAATATCTGAATTGTACCTGAGTTGTGCGATGGTATGTTGATGTCGTTGTTCTTGAAGAATGTATTTTTTGAGAGAATTTTCAGCTTCCTGAAGTGAGTGTACGATATCTTTGTTCCGCGGGTGTAGGCAAAGTTTTTGTTTTGCGGTATGGATCTTGTTTTGGAGGTGCTTCTTTGTTTGTAGAACCCTTTTGGCTTCCTCGATACTGTATTTGATGAAGAGGTTTTTAATTAGCTTCTTGTATGCTGTCCAGGAGCCTGAGAAGGACGTTTGGAGGATTCTTTTTCCACGTGGTCGTGTGAGGAGGGTCGTATTTAGTCTCCACGTTGTTTTATCCCGTTTCCGTGCAGATTTTAGGATGAGGGTGAGAGAGGGGGCTGCGATATGGTCTGATAGGTGTTTAGAGATACCGACATGTTTGGCTTCGTGGACCATTATGTTGATGTTGACATGGTGGTAGATTTGGTCGAGACGTGCGGAGGATTGATGCGCGGCCGAGTGAAAAGTAAAAGCTATTGCGGTGGGGTGGAGGGTTCGAAAGCTATCGAGCATTGAGTGTTCGCGTATAATCGTTAGGAATTTGGTACCGTCTTTGGGTTGTTCGGAAGGCATTCTGTCTAGTGCGTGTCCGGTTGTATTCCAGTCGCCAAGTAAGATATTTTTTGGATGTTGAGAGAGCCAATCATCTAGTGTGGTCCAGAAAGTCTTTCTTTCCCTGATCTGTGGAGGAGCATAGATTGCAGTGATTGTAAGAGGTGTGTCTTGGAATTTAAAACTGCCGTGGCATACCCTACTGCTCTTGGATTTCAACGAATGGAAATTTGCGAATTATAAAATCTATAAATTAGACGAGATATTTCAGGTTTTAATTATTTTGGAGGTCCTTCATGGTCGAATCTGCATCAAATGGTACCTTGATTTCAACGTTTTATATGGAGAAAAATACCATTGAAGTGTCAAATCCTTTAGCCTTCCGCATAAAATTCGAGTTCAATTTATCATATGGTATGTAGAATTCATTGAACGAAAAAGTGTAGCACATTCAATCAACTTAAAAAAATATTAATATCGAAATTTAAGAGCATTAGGGTATTCTTGGGTTTTGCGTGTGTTCTTGGCAGTCAAGAGTCAGTTTTCGTTCATTGTATAGGATACAGACACCACCGGTTTGCGCGGATGCCGATCTGGAGTATATGATTTGTCCCCTCAGTGTTTTGGAAAGGTTCTCATTTTTTTCGTCGCTTTCTAAATGTGTATCTATGAGGCAGAGTGCCGCTGGGTGGTGTATGTTTATAAATTCTTGAAGGAAAGGAATTTTTTCCTTTTTGGTTATTCCGTTGATGTTAAGAGTCATAATAGTGAGTTTCTCTGATTGTGGCGATGCCGATTGATCTGAAGTTCCTGTCGTAAGTTTGTTTTGTAATCTTTTCTTAGGGATCGGTGTGTGCGAGGTATGGGGCGGTGACCGTTTTCGGCTGTTAATAGGCCTTTTTGTGTCGGTGGTCATTTTGATTCTTTTTCGGGAATGCATGTTGGATATTTTTGATTTACGTGTTGCTGATTCGGGTGTGTTCGTTGGTTGCGTATGGACTCTTCGATGAGTATCGAGATTTGGTGGCGGTATGGTGTCGTGTGAACCTATTGGGGGTGTGATGTTCGATTGATGCATATGGATTGCCGGTGTGTGGATGGGGGTGCAATTCTGGTTGAGGGGTTAGCTATATTTTTCGTGGATTGGGATTCATAGATTACTTGTCCTTCCCTACTTTTTCTTGACTTAGGTTTCGGTGAATTTGGATATGAACTATTCGCTTTTCGAGAGATATCCGGGGGATTTTCTGCCAGGGTAGGCTTCATTAGAGTGGTGTCACGTTGACGGAATAGGGCCGAGGGTTTTAACTCTCTTGTACTCGGGGACCTGCGGTTCTTTTTGCAGCCTACTGTTTTGTTGGCACTTTTAGGGTTTGATAGGGTGATCCGCAAGGACATATCGGATAAACGCCGAGGGGCTAGTTTCAAACCTTGTTTTTTCCTCATTGTGGGGGTTTTAGAACAGAGAGGATTGCATGTAATATGGGAACTGAGAGATGGAAGAAATAACCTGATGGTTGTTTGGTATTGCGACGTTTCGAATGAGATCTTCCGTGTGTCCAGTCGTGTGTGGTTGATTCTTTGTACCTATCGTCCGTCTTCCAAGACGTGCTGAAAGGGGTACTATAACCGAGGACATGAGTAGTATAAAGGGGGTCCGATATGTGAAGGGCAAGTTCCACAGAATAAGGAAAGGGTTATGATTTTTGGGGTTTTGGTTATCGTAGTTCTTGTTTATTTGTCTTTTGTTGAACTGTGCTGGAGTAAGTGGGATTGCGACCGAGAAATAAGGGGTTTGCGTTTTTCGGGGGTTGGGGGATATTAGAGATGTGGGACCATGTAGCATAAGGAGAAATTGCGATAGACACTCTGTCAACAAATCTCTCAGTCTAAAGCTACAAAAAGGACATAGGCGTACTCGCTTATTCATTGGAAGAAAAAATTGCAGTGACAGGCTCGGTGGTGATTGAGAACAAAGTTGAAAGGAAACGGGGTACGATTCTCCGGCCGACTTGAGCCAGTGGCCATGTTGTAGACAGGGCGAGGTCGTCACTGTAGCAGTCAGGGCTTGCACAGATGACCTGCAGAAAGCATAGCGGGAGTTAGTCGCTGATAGAGGCTGATTAAACCTGCTGGGATTGTGGGTGTGGAGAGAGTTTACACAAAGCAGCCACGGGCTTAGGTGAGCTTGAAAAGCTGACGGAGGGTATCGATCTCCGAGTTCATGTTCACCACCAGCTTGTCCGCAGTTGGTTTGTCCTCGTATGCGTCCATTGCAGCACGATGAGCGGGGGTTTTGGCATGATCGCGCAACGTGTTCAGTTTCCGCCCGTTGGCGCAGCAGCACAGTTTGTAGTTGCAAACCCAGAACTCGATGACCTTCCCAGTGCTTGTGAGGATGAACCCGGAGTCGAACTCCTAGATCAGCGAGAAACATGTCTTGCCGATAGCACAAACTACAGAAAACATGATGGGTGTTAGCAGTGTGAGATGAAACGAGACGGGGGAGGGGAGGTAGAAGCATACCGTTTTGTTTGTGAATCTCAACGATAGTGCGGAGGTGGTGGAGTGTTTGGGGCCTGGTCACTTCAAAGTACTGGTGGTAGCGCGTGTGGTGATTGTTACCACAGTAATCACAAACGAGCCCAGAAAAGTTGATAGTGGCGGGTTTGGACTGCTTGTCAAAATAGATGACTGGCGTGACCTCTGCAAAGTCTGGATCATCCAGGTGCGGGACTGCGATCCCAATGAGAGTGCTCGTTGTGGTGCCGGTTAGCGCTTGGACATGACGATGCATGTGAAAAATGTTGACCAAGGAGGCACGATCAGAACCATCAGGGTGGGTCCCACACAACAGCTTGTGAATGTCATCCGCATCCCAGTCCGATGGGACGTTACGGATAGCAATGGTGCGGTCGTCCGGGTTCATTGCTTTGTACACTTCGTATTCCGGGCAGGTGACTTTGGTGATCACAATTTCTGCTGTGCCATTGAGACCTGCAAAACGTTGTTCGAAGAACTCTATTAGAGCTTGAAGGTTTGAAGCAGGGGGGTATGACATAGCTTCCTGACCTGGCGGGTCGTAGCAGAGGGGAGAGAGAGTAACAGCCAGACAGGGGAGGCGACCATCTGTCTCTTCAAATTGCACCGTTTGGCGGGCCAGCTGTGTTTTGCCTCTGTGGACTGGATCAATCGAAAAAGCCTTGGCCGTACGAGTGATGTCCACCGGGACGCGGTCAGGATAGGTGGTGCGGAGCTTGTTCAGAAAAAAACTTGGTGATTCGGGCAGCATGGTTCGCCTACGCCATGGGGAATAGCAGGGTTGTTATCTGGTTGAGCCGGTCGATCCGTTCTTGTTTTGTTTCGGTGGATCGAATGACTTTTGCGGGGGCTTGTTCGCTTGTCTCATTAAGCAAAGCGAGTAGAGACAGCTTCGGGATGCTCCCGACTGGTGGTGGGGTTGCGGGTGTTGGGCGGTTGAAACGGTTGTCGAATTCAGTGTCAGAGTAGTCATCACCGTCTTCGTCACCTTCGAGATCTTCAGGCTCAGGCTGAACAGGGGCCCGGCTTGTGGACGGGCGGCTGGCGTGGGGGTGTTGCTGCGATGGTTGTAGTGCGGGTACAGCTTTGCCCTTCTCGACGGCCGATGCTTTGCGTTTTCCAGCAGTTGCCGGCTTGTTGTTGTTAGAGGTCGGCTTGTGCCCTGCGCCGCGACAGGGAAAAGGAGGAGAGTTGTTGAAAGATAAGTTATGTGATGAGCCATGTTTCCTGGATAGTGCTTGTTCACCATGCTGTGAGACGTTCTGTTTGTGGACGAAACGAAGTCTGCGTTTAACCGAAGGGGGATTTTTACCATGAGGCTTCTTGGAGGTATCTGGCGCATTTGAGGGCGCGTTGGACGTTCCGGTCTCTTGGTTGGAGTTTTTGGCCGGGTTGTTCTCAAAATGGGCCGCCGCATTGTCAGCTGAACAAAGGCCGTCCTTCTCAATGCATTCCATGGCGGAGTTGTCTGCATTTAGATAGGATTCCCATGACTCTGTGAGGAGATGTAGAAAATACAGTATTAGATCCAAAAAGGGGGCGCGTACAAGAGATTCTCGGGGGGGGGGAAGATTGAGAGATTTCATCAAAATGTGTGCCAGAGTAAGTCTCCCACAAAGAGGTGGGTAACATAGGTGCGTGAGCCGGAGCTCAGGCGGTGTGCGGAGTGTAGGTGCGTATGTGCGTTGTGAGTGAGATTGGAACAGAGATGTGGGCATTGGGCTCCTTACCGGAGTCCATAACGTNGATAGTGCTTGTTCACCATGCTGTGAGACGTTCTGTTTGTGGACGAAACGAAGTCTGCGTTTAACCGAAGGGGGATTTTTACCATGAGGCTTCTTGGAGGTATCTGGCGCATTTGAGGGCGCGTTGGACGTTCCGGTCTCTTGGTTGGAGTTTTTGGCCGGGTTGTTCTCAAAATGGGCCGCCGCATTGTCAGCTGAACAAAGGCCGTCCTTCTCAATGCCTTCCATGGCGGAGTTGTCTGCATTTAGATAGGATTCCCATGACTCTGTGAGGAGATGTAGAAAAGACAGTATTAGATCCAAAAAGGGGGCGCGTACAAGAGATTCTCGGGGGGGGAAGATTGAGAGATTTCATCGAAATGTGTGCCAGAGTAAGTCTCCCACAAAGAGGTGGGTAACATAGGTGCGTGAGCCGGAGCTCAGGCGGTGTGCGGAGTGTAGGTGCGTATGTGCGTTGTGAGTGAGATTGGAACAGAGATGTGGGCATTGGGCTCCTTACCGGAGTCCATAACGTCTTGGGCTTGGTTGTGGGAGGCCATTCTGCAGAGGTCAATGTGGGAGACAGGCTCGCGGGGTTGTTGAAATGCAGAAAGGTGAGCAGAGGGGATGTCGGGTGGCGAGGAGAGCGGTGCGGGAGAGGCGGCGGCGCATTGGAACGCGGTTCCAGCTTGATATAAGACCTCGGTGTTTTTGGGAGAGGTGGGGTGGGAGCTTTGGCGGAAGAGAGAGTGTGGCATAAGAGAGTAGTGTTCTCAAAGGCATCAGGTGGTTTTTTGATCTGCCGGGGGTGCCAGTTTTTTCCGATGCACCATGATTTTGATTCCGGGTCGACGATCTTAATTTTCGATGGTAAGGCTGGTTGGAGAAGGGGGTAGGGCAGGGGGTTGTCGCTGTGGATCTGCCGGGTTTGCTGTTTCCTTTCCTTTTTTGTTGGTAAGATCGGCCAATTAGATTTTTTTACCCGGGTCGATGATTTTACAGCTTGGGGCGACCATCCAGTTGGTTCGGGGTTGGGCGGGCTTGAACATTTCTCTGACCAGTTGTCTAGGGATTTATGGTGATGGTGATCTCTGCTAGAGGTGTATGCCGCATGGACGGGGTTTTCAAACATCCGATGGTTACTGACTAGCAGAAGAAACAGGATCCATGGGGTAGGTTTGTCACGCCGTGGAGCTTTGTTGAAGCATGATGTTTTCCTCGACTCCGGAGACGCTGAAAGAGATGTTCTATGTTGATGATGAGGTTTGCCAGGTCCATGTAGCGATGGAGCTGCTCGGCCATGCGGCTGCTGGGAGGGGTGCTGGATTGCATCGAGCTGTAGTTCAGATGTAGCTCAGGTGTCAGCGTGAGGAGAGCGCGAGGATGATGAGTTGTCAGATACACGTTGGTTCTTCGGATTCCAGGGGTTCCCCGTGGGGCCAGTTGTCTTCTGGGGATGTCTGATGTGGGACGTGAGCTGCATCTGTTCCTGGGAGTGCCGGCTTGTTGGTGGCGCCATGCCTGTTGCCACGTGTTCGGTGTTCGGTGGAGGGGGATGGTTGTCTCGAGCAGCCGGGTCTCTCGTGCGGCAGGGGCTCTCGTGCGGCAGGGGCTCTCGTGCGGCAGGGGCTCTCGATGCGTGCATGGTCCCAAATGCGTTGATGCAATTGACAGAAAGGTAGAGGGAGAGGTGTTTCTAACCACCACGGCCTCATTCCGCGATACCCACTGTTTCGGCCGCCGCATTCTGTCCTGGCCACTTCTCGCACATTAATCACACGCTACTCACTTAACACACAAGATTCGTGCAGTACCCACTATTTTCGCATGTCGTACCCACTGTTGGAAAAAAATTCACGCTACACCAGTTCCCCATGAATTAGTTTGTGAACTGTGGGTATCCGGTAAATTAAGTTTCATTTTTCACCGATTTCAGTCACCATTTCTACATCGCACAAATTGAAGCCCGGCTCATATGCCTTTCCGGTGTCTTCATGAGAAGGTCAANGAGGATGATGAGTTGTCAGATACACGTTGGTTCTTCGGATTCCAGGGGTTCCCCGTGGGGCCAGTTGTCTTCTGGGGATGTCTGATGTGGGACGTGAGCTGCATCTGTTCCTGGGAGTGCCGGCTTGTTGGTGGCGCCATGCCTGTTGCCACGTGTTCGGTGTTCGGTGGAGGGGGATGGTTGTCTCGAGCAGCCGGGTCTCTCGTGCGGCAGGGGCTCTTGTGCGGCAGGGGCTCTCGTGCGGCAGGGGCTCTCGATGCGTGCATGGTCCCAAATGCGTTGATGCAATTGACAGAAAGGTAGAGGGAGAGGTGTTTCTAACCACCACGGCCTCATTCCGCGATACCCACTGTTTCGGCCGCCGCATTCTGTCCTGGCCACTTCTCGCACATTAATCACACGCTACTCACTTAACACACAAGATTCGTGCAGTACCCACTATTTTCGCACGTCCATAAAATCATGCATGTCGTACCCACTGTTGGAAAGAAATTCACGCTACACCAGTTCCCCATGAATTAGTTTGTGAACTGTGGGTATCCGGTAAATTAAGTTTCATTTTTCACCGATTTCAGTCACCATTTCTACATCGCACAAATTGAAGCCCGGCTCATATGCCTTTCCGGTGTCTTCATGAGAAGGTCAACTTCCAACAGAAGAAATATGTGTCCAACGGAACCCGTCACCCTTACTTTATTTGACTGTTTCAACAGGGGGGTTGAAGTTTGGAACGTGCGCCGAAAGCACGACGTGTGTCACATGCAAAAGCGGACGTCACATAGTTTCTTTGTCGAACATAAACTGAACGTGCCGTGATGTTGCATTCTGCGGGCCTTGCCGTCAACCTGGACAACATGCGAACGGGATCTAAGCGTAGCATATGTCGACGACGCGATATGTTGCCAGGTGGACGTTGCCTATTGTCGTCAACATGGCATCGGCGCCAACTGGCGGATGATTCGAGGTGGATTGACATGCTGGCACCGTCCTTTCATCGCAGCTGACGTGGCTCCCCTCATCGAACATTTTCCTCCAGGTGCATGGTAGGATTATTAATTTTTGTAACCTCCTCGAACGTCTTCACACCGGATGCATGGGACGCGAGCTTTGTCGTCATGGAAAGTCGACCAACCGCCATGTGATGTGGACGTTCTCTCTCGTCTTCCGCAGGGGTCGTGACCGTTGACCCCATTGTTGATGTGTATTCGACATGTTCTACCAATGTCGCAGCTTCGTCGCCGCAGGCTTGTGTCTCCGGAATGGCCCTCCTCCTCGCGCTAACAACTGGTGGGTTTTCTAAGTGTAGATGGTGGGCAGGATGCATATTACGACTCATGTCGTACATTGTTATACCCACTGTTGGCCATCATGGCCGCCACTTTCTATGCTACTGGAGGCGATTACCCGGACGACGAGGACGACGACCCACCCGAGGTCCTCGTCTCCCGGTACCACCCGGAGTCATCCTTCCTGGTTACTGAGTGGGAGGAACACGAGTGGAACTGTCACGTCAACATTGTGGAGCGCATGACTCCTCGCTCCCCAGACCGTGTTGAAGAGCGCACGATGCGACTTGGAGGCAGTCAACGTGTCCGTCGGTATCGTGGTTACCGTGCCGGTGGGTTGAACCCACGTTCTTTCTAGACATGGCGTCGTCGCCGACGGGGTTGGACCTCCTGCTTGGTCGAAGTACGGTGTCCGCTAGCCATGTCACTGAAGTATGTCTTCTGCCTATTTGCCACACATGTGACTGACATGTATCTGTGCACGTCCGCTGTGTAGGGCCGTTTGATGACGAGACCCCGCCGCCCCTGCCGGAGAACAGTGTCGAAGATGTTGAAGCCGCTCCATCCCGTGCGCGCAAACACAAAGGACGATGCACGGATTTCCCAGGCGGTCGCGCCTTCCGCAACATGGACGCCTGTCGCGAAGCTGTACAAGACTACGCAGTCGACCGCGGCATGCCGGTGTCATGGGTCCGCAGTGAGCCAACTCGCCTGGAAGTCCGCTGCGGACTGTGGAAGCAAGCAGGCTGCAAATGGCTCCTGAAGGAGCGCTATCAGCGCAAGAATGGCAACGTTGCCATCATTGAATTTGTGGATGGCCACAAGTGTTCCCCCACCACAAAGAAGGGCGACCAGGCGCGCCAGGCTACATGGGTGTTGCGACACATTGAGCAGACTATTAAGAAGAAGCCCTCCACGGACACAAAGGCGCTGCAGCAGATTGTCGAGGCTCGTACTGGGGAGAAGGTGCAGTACCCCGTGGTGTACCGTGCGAAGAAGGCGGCCCAGGAGAAGCTGATGGTGAGAAAGCGCTGTCGTGGTCCCTGTTCCCGGCGTATATTGCGGAGGTAAGTGGTTGTTGCCTCCATCGCTGCTTCCCCATCCCTATTTGCGATTGCTACACAGCTCTGTGTTCAAGCAATGTCCCCATGGCATGTTTGTCGTGCAACTCAAACGGGTGGACCCCCAGATGGTCGCATGCGCAGAGCAAGACAAGAAGAACGTCTTCCGTCGAGCCTTCGTAGCACCCGGGGCGTGTCGGGAGGGGTGGAACCACGTGCGGCACATCATAACCATGGACGCGACTTTCCTCAAAAATGGATTCAAGGAAATTCTACTCATTGCGGAGTTCTGGGACGCAAACAACCACTCCGTGCCCATGGCGTGGGCACTGTGCGGACAGGAGGACAAGGACAATTGGCCCTGGTTCGTGCAACAACTGGTGCAGGCGTACCCCACTGCTCGCGACCGAGGTACTGCCATCATTTCCGACCGCGACGGCGGGCTGCTTGCAGCTGTAGCTTGTGAATTTCCAGGAGTGACGCACATGTATTGTGTGCAGCACATCTGCGAGAACGTCAAGTCCAAGGCGGGCTGGGTCACCGCGGACCTCTTCTGGACTCTGGCACATGCGTTCACCCCACGGGAGTTCAAGCGAGCACAGGAACAATTGGCGAAGGCATCCGTGCCAGGTCTGCAGTACATTTTTGGCGGTTGCACAGAACCGGGCATCCCACTCGTGGCGTGGAGCCGTGTCTACATCCCTGTGCTCCGTGGAGGCCACACAACAAGCAATGCGGCCGAGTCTCTCAACGCTCGTATCATGGACTTGAGGCATCTGTACCCCTTTCACTGCTTTGCACAGCTGTAAGTCTGGGTGCAGAAGCTGTTCGCAGAGCGCCGGAAGCTGGCGCATGACTGTGAGACTATGCTGGCACCCTTCGCCGATGCCAAGGTAACAAACTACACTCAGAAGGCGAGGGAGTATGACATCATCCCGGCCGGCCCACTCTCGGGAACGGTCTCTGGTCCAAAGAGTCTGTCCGGCCGTGAGGTGGATTGCAACGCGAAAAAATGCAGCTGCGGCCAGCGGGCTGAGTACGGATTTCCTTGCCAGCACGCCGTGAGTCTGCTTCTCGACGCTGGGTCAACCCTGACATGTACGTGGACATCCACCTGACGAAGATGGCATGGAAGAGAACTTACCGTCACCCCATGCCCGGTGTCAACCTTGGCGAGGTGCAGTATGCAAAGAATGGGTGGGGACCCCTGGGCAAAAAGCGTGGCGCTGGAAGGCCCAAGTCCAAGCGCAAGGACCGCTACGCACGTCGCAAGAGGGATCGCATCTGTAGCCATTGCAGCCTGTCCGGG
>SZWC01006129.1:25244-35811 GCA_023375785.1 Penium margaritaceum
TACGTTCAGAGTGATGCTGACCCATCCCTGTTCATCTCACAGTCCCCAGCACCGCTCGCTGCCATCCTCGTCTACGTGGACGATCTTCTGATCGCCTCGCCCGACCTGGGAGCAGTGAATGCTGCCAAGGCCGTTCTCTCCTCGGCCTACAAGATGAAGGATCTTGGTGAGGCCTCTGTCTTTTTGGGGATGGAGATCGTGCGCGACCGTGTTCGTCGCACACTCCGTGTCCATCAGGGACGCTACGCAGAGACCGTGGGGGAGCGCTTTGCCGACCTCCTCGCGGCCGTCCGCACGGCCTCCACGCCCATGACCCCTGAGGGGCAGGCCGCCCTGAAGGTCGATGACCCAGCGGACCTGGGGGAGCCAGTTGATGTGACCCTGTACCTGCGAGTCATCGGCTCGCTCATGTACTTGGCCACCACGACACGGCCCGACATTGCCTTCACTGTCAACCTGCTCGCCCAGTTCTCGCAGGCTCCGCGCTAGCGAACACTGGAGGCCGCAGTCCGGTGTGTGCGCTACATTTTGTCCACCGCACGCTTCGGCCTGTGCTTTCGCGAGCAGGTGTCCGTTGTGCTCGATGGGTACACAGACAACGACTGGGCGTGGAGTCCAGATGGCAAAAGCCGCACCGGCTACATCTTCCTCATTGGAGGTACTGCAGTGTCCTGGCAAAGTGGGAAGCAGGGCTGCATCGTACGCAGTACTGCTGAGGCAGAGTATGTTGCCCTAGGCGCCGGTGCAACGGAATGTGTCTAGCTCGTCCGTCTGTTGCGTGAACTGCGTCAGTCCATTCCCCCCGTGGTTCTCCAGTGTGACAACATGAGCGCGGAGGCCATCGCCAAGAACTCAGGTGTGTTCCATGCACGCACGAAGCACATCAATGTCGAGCATCACTTCGTGCGTGACCTGGTTGATCGTGGTGAGATCCGAGTCATCCATGTGAGCACTGACAGGCAGTGCGCGGATTTTCTGACCAAGGCTCTGGGTCGTTCGAAGTTTCATGCGGCCACTCGTTCCGTTGGACTATGCCCCACCCCTGTTGCAGGTTGATTCCTCATGTGCCACCCTGAATGTGCTGTGCCTACTGCTTGCAGCGGCTGTGCGTTTCCTGCTCTGTACAGCGGCAGTGTCTGCATGTGCATGGACGTGTTTTGCCCTCCGGTCATGGGGGAGTGTTGTTGTGTGTGTCGTACACAGCTTACGGTGACCCCTCGGCTCATGTCCATTCACCTGCAGATCCCTGAGACTGGCGACGGCGGCAGCAGGCTGGCAGCCGGTGGCGACGGGCGCCCAGAAGACTTCCGTATTTTGTAGACTCGTGCTGTGTCATAGCATGTAGGCGTGCAGCCTATCAGGATGTAGATCTCGTCGACGTGGCCGTTCTGGTTCAAACGGCTCGTCGTTCTGACATGTCTGCAGGGAATTGTGACCAAAACTGTGCCTTTGCCACTATTTTGTCCTGCTAGAAAAATAGCGCCGTTGTGCGCCGTGTGCGTGTGTGCATCCACTAGGTCCGTGGCACTATTTAGGTTGGCCAGGCCTCTGTTGTCATCTCTCTCTGCATATTTCAACTTTTGCAGCTTCTGACACTTGTGTTTGTGTCCCTAGCCAACCCCTTGCAGTTCTCACTTCCACCTGTGTGTGCTAGTGAGTTAGCTAGCTGGCTTGTGTTGCCACGCTAGCGACAGCAGTGCTAGGAGCTGTCTCTCAGACACTGCCATAAATGGGGCGATGGGTTGTCGAATCATCTCTAGCAGCAGTTGTAGCACAAAGTGTTTCAAATCGGCTCGCGAAGCTTGTCAAAAGCTTCATCTAGACAACACCTACACCCACCGGGTACAAGAGAGTGAGACGACCTCGTTTTCAACCTTTAAGAGTGTAAATGCTCATTGGAAAATTTTAGTGATAAACTCTCCATTACAACCATTCATACCTTAATTTGTGGCCTGTATAAGCAAAAACACACTCTGGTATATGGAGTTTTCCAGATTTAGACTGAGAGGATGTAGCGTGGCAGTGCCATGCCGACCGGTCGAAGGAGCCACGTGGCTCGAGTGGGATCACCTAGGACTGTGGACGGTGAGACGGGATGGCTTGAGGGTCGGAGACTCTCAAGCACCGCGGTTTTAGCCTAGTCAGTCAAGGATTCCGTCAAATCCGCTACATTGGAATCAGAGCTCCAGGGCTCATATCCCACGTTGGGGTTACAGGAGATGCCGAGGCGGCTCTCACTCCTCGTGGGGGGAGTGTAGCGTGGTAGTGCCACGCCGACCGGTCGAAGGAGCCACATGACTTGAGCGAGGTCACCTACGACTGTGGGGGGTGAGACGGGATGGCTTGAGGTTCGGAGACCCTCAAGCACCGCGGTTTTGGCCTCGTCGGCCAAGGATTCCGTCAAATCCGCTACAGAGGAAAAACATGATGCTTTGCATATTAGAAGTATTTTGGTGTGAAATAACCACCATTGCCTTTAGCATCCTCTCTCTTATCATCGTCCGAATGTTGATTAATTTGGCCGACCTTTGTGCTGGCGTCATTATTGTGGGTGATGATATCATCACCATTTTTAAAACTGAAATATCAAAGTTTTACAAAGATTGGACTCCTTGAGAAGTGCTATCAATCCCTTATCATGATGGTATAAGTTTCACCACTCTTGTTGAGCGGTGTCCATGGTGCCAAGGGATGACAAAGGCAAGGGGATGGATGACCCCTCAGATGCCACCTCTTCAGGCGTTGTGAGTCCACGGTCGCAGGTATTGGCGATCGATTACCTTCATCGTTCGCTTGATGAATTGTATTGTCGGTAACAATGTCACGCTGATGCACTACACGAGATCTGCCAGCTACTACGAGAGCATTTGGAGGCTTCTGAACATAGGCCATATGGAGCAACTGGGGGTGCACTGTGAGCCCAACAGTCCATCCTTACACGAGGCCCATACCTTAGTAACACCTCTCACAGGTTGTCACATGTGATGAGGAGAGGATAGAGGACGACTCGCCCTATGGTGGGATTTGCATGCTTCCAGAGAAAACCAGTGGGTTGCGCATGGGATCACAGACTGCCATAGCAATGCCACTGTTTCATCTGGACCACAAACAATGGGGAGCTGGATTTTCCTTTGGAGGATTATCTCTCAATAGCGGTCTTCTTGTATCACGTCCACCTTCACCAGAGCCTGAGGAATGAATAAAAGACTTACAGACTCCACCATTCCGCCATGAAAGTAACACATGCTTCAACCGCTAAGAGCTCTTGATCCAGGCATGGTCTAACTCTGAGGGTATATGGCCATACTACCATAGTCTGTACCAGACCACAAATGCTAACCAGGTCCAAAAAATTACAAGAGTGATGCATGGCCTATTATAGGCTATGATGTTATAGTCTGTTGCCTTTTATCCCCACTTGAGTATGGCGAGGAACGGGATCGGAGCGGACCCGGGTTTGACTGGGAGTTGGCTCTGACAATGCTTGTTGTAAAGATCCACACAACAAGGGCAGCATGGCTACACGAGCACCAATTCCACCATCACGGTCCCTTGGATCTCGCATGACTGTTTGCGGTACACCATGCACATCTACACGTGCCTCGGGACTGGTGGCAAGACGTAGCTATGGGCCCTTAACACCATCATAATCCAAGCACTCCTTCTCAATGTGAAGCTCTTTTCTAGCTTTGACCATGTTACCCTCTCTGAGTTTTCCGAGTCACTTCACCTCCTCCCATGGATCCATTACTTCCTTTAGGTGACATTGACCTGGGAGGCAGCCCGCACACATTAGGTGAGCCCGCATGTTGTAGAAGTGACTGCGTCACCTTTGATTCCTATGTCCCAATTATTGAGCTCCACCTCTACCGCTTCTCCCTCCTCTCTCTCTACTCAGTTTTTCTAGGCTATGGATGTTGCAATGGCCACATGGAGAGAAGAAGGGGAAAATGAAGCATGGCAAGGGACAACAGTAGGAGTAGCAACCAATGATCATTGGCCGTGGATGTTATTGTCCATTGCTTCAACTATGGTCCCGCTCATTACTACAGTGATGCTAGCAACCTCTTCAATGGGAAAATTCACGCCTGGCCTCAGTGCGGCAAACGAGCGGTGGAAGTCTTCCAGCATAGGCGGGCCGTGCCGCGACCATGATAGTACTAGAGGCTTCAAGTTCCCCGGGCAGCAACTGTGACCTCACGGGATCGCACCATCGTGAAGCTTTGTCAACCGCAAGCACTTTCTACTAGGGAAGGTACAAGTGTGTTGTCACAATTGAGTGATCCACACACGGATTATCTAGTTTTGTTTTGTTTTCGTTATGACGCTTGTGGAGGGGACTCCATCAGCCTGCGAGGAGGATGGACCCGTCAGAATGGCCTGGCTTTACGAGTCACACATTTGTGCTGTTTGATGTTGTACAGAGTCCTCTGTTTAGCGTGAAGCCAAGGCAAAGTGTCCTGTGACCTGCTGTTCAATGTCGACGATAGGTCGTGAGGCGTGTTGTGCCTGGATCATCGACTCCGGTGTCACCCATCACCACGAATTTTCATCTAAATGACTTCGTGGTTCTCGATCTGATTTAGTTTGTTTGGTTTGTGCACACAAAATCTGTTTAGTCCTTGCCTATCTGAGGGGTTTTTCCTCCATTGAGTTTTTTATAATGCTCGACCACTCATGGAATAGGACAATAATTCGTGATGGTAGCGGTATTTGAATCTCGTCTGTCTATGCACATTCACATTTCACTAGTATTTTGACTCACAACAAGCTCTAGGGATTCAAAGGATGACATGGATGGTTGGAGAAATTCTTGTCCCAAAATTTCATCCACATGTCGTTTCAGTTCGTTCAACTTTCCGTTGCTCATCTGATAGGCCCCCTCTCAGGATAGTTCTCCATGAAAACAAATACAACAGCTTTGTTAGTAGTGTAACTGCCCCTGGTACAACTATCAACTCCGCCAATGTGGAAGCCGATGAGGATGTTGAGTTTGTTACAGTGATTTTTCCCTCGTTACCTGGTTCAACATGGAATAGCAATATATGAGCTCCCTCCTTGCATGTATCACTTTGTCACATCCAACGACATTGAAATTGCGACTCGTCATGTAGTGGCTGCAATAACTCCCTCCATTGCTTGCTCCTCTAATGCTTCATCCAACCACCATGATATTTTCAGTCGCTCAATTAGAGGCAAGTGGCACTGCTATCGTTTATGCTCTCATAGAATGTACCACTGATCCAATCCACTTGTGGGTTGTGCCAGTATAGGAATTTTCATTTGAGGATGATTTTGTGGTTGCTAATTGGAAAATTTCCCAGATCATTATATCTTGTATTCCCAAAATTATAGTTATAGAGGTTTACAAGGCTGAAATTTATGTCTTCCATCAACAATAGTTCCTTTAAGCTACATTTTGAATTAAAAATCCACTATTAAAATATTTTTACTACTATTAAAGATGTAGGAGGCCCCTTCTTCTAGTAGTGTCAATGCAATTTAACAACTATTATATCCCCTAGGTTGCACTCGCAACACTACCACGGGTTGGTCATCTGCGTTTCCCATAGTAAACTTTGTGATTTGAAGAGCCCTCATCTATAGTATTGCGAGTCGTTCAGATGGGCCATTGGTTAATGCAATTTTTTTTACTATCGAAGAGCTTTGATAGTTATTGCCTTCCGTCGTTTTCCCACCCCTGAGAACATTTGTACAACTTTCCCCCCTTTTCCCTGCTATTGGCATACGTAACAATCATGAGAGATATGGCCAAAATTTTTGCAAGTCCACAACAAATTTTGGTTTTGCTTATTGACAAAGTGGATCTCATGAAAGTGGATGTTTTTTTCTACAAGTTTCCTCCATCACGATAAGGATGGTACATTTGGTATTGCCAACAATTGATCATGGTATCCGAGTGTTGTTATTGGCATAGTTATTACAACAAGTTGTTATAATCAATTAGGGAAGGCCATCCTGGATGCCAAATGTTGTGATTCCTCACATTGTCACGTTTGAGGTTGTTGTAGTACAAACAAAGTATTTCATGAGCAATGCCATTGTCGATAATGATATCTTAGAAATATTGTGACTATCCTGCCAAGCTAGATTGCTATTGCATTGGTTATGGCTTACAGTGTGCATCATAAATATTGTCTAGCTTCCTATAATGTGTGAGGTGAGAAGTGCTCCATTCTACATGTATTATTCAGTGAGAAAGGTATGCAGTGGTGCATGTGCGGTGTTGGTGAGGATGAGACGAGGCTATCTGTCAAATTGCTTAATGTGTTGACATAGCGGAGGGAAAACTCCTGCCACTGTGCGAAGGGAGAGAGTAGTGTAGTGCTGAGATACTTGGTCATGGATGAGGAGGAAGTGGTTGTGACGGACAATGGAGTATGCAGGTGGTGGCTGGATGAGTGCGATGTGCAAGGAGTCAAAGCTACAGAGAAAGGCGTGAGAGGAGAGAGGAGAAGAGGACACAGTGTACATGTCAAAGCCACACTCCTTAGATTCAATCTCAGTCACAGGTTCAACTACTCCTAACATGAGAACATTGTTAGGAGCACGGTTAGCAGGGGAGGATGATGCCTCCACGTTGTTGGTTGGGGTTGAAATCTAGCTTGAGATTTCCATCCTTTTGTAATAGCGCTGGCGGTGTTCCTCCGCCAGTTGGGTTGCTCGCCGTATTATCTGCCGGGGTTCTGGTCCAGCCGTTCATCTGTGGCACGATGGTCACAGACGTGTGGCAGGTGGATGCAACGACTGCACTTGGTTCCTTTCAGAGGACCATGATGGATGAATTAGGAGCATGCAGGGAAGTTGTTGATGATGTGGTTGTTAGTAGTGATGACCATGGACTCAAAGAAGTTGGTGGAGATCGTGGTCTCTCATGCTTGTTCGGCGACATAGTCTTGCTCAGCTGCCTTGAGTTTGGGGCTGACGGTGGCAGTGGTCAGTTGGTCGAAAGGCAGTTGGAGGAGGGTTTGACCGATGATATCATACTGATCAGGTAGATAAGAGATGATGCTGGTGCATGCGACAGCAGGCGGAAGACCAGTTTTCATTTCCTTGAAGTCATGGGCAGGTGTCGCTCTTTGGATTGTTGTAATAACTCAACAAAATTGGTGACCACGAACACCACGTTCGTACACATCATTGGCGCTAGCTACATAGGTGATATAAAAACACAGAAGTTTTCCTTAACAACAACGGTCTCCTCCAGCTACGATACATCCAACGACTCCAGTAGCCTTTGGCCTGCTGGAGTCATTTGGGTATACGTAGTGGGGATGTAAGCAAGGAGAGCATATCATCGGCCCCCCAGGCTATAGACATATGCAACATGATAAAAATGCAGTCGAAAATGCTGCCTTTTAGCTTCATGCCAAGGAACACATTAATAGGGCCAAAGTCTTTTGTCTTGCCCATAGACCGCAACCTATGTACAGGGAGAAGGACCTTGATAGTCTGGAAAACGGTGGAGCTAGAAGATGCAATGAGTAGGTAATCTCGATGGAAACAAAGGGCTTCGATAGGAGGATGAGAAATAACACTAGGTTGGTGGTGCTCCAATGATTTCCTCCATTTTCAAGCGTGGAGGTGATCTCAATGTTCCCACAATGTGAAGACTACATGAGTCCATACAAGTTCTTGCGTAAGCACCAGACCTTGTTAGGGCCATAAGTAAACCCTGGCCTGATGGGAGGATGACCATCCGGTGATACTATTACGAGTACAACAGAGGGGTTGTCAAAGTCAAAAAAGGTACCGGCACTACTAGACAGAGGACCTTCTCACATTTTTTTAAGCAATGATATTGTTCGGAAGCTGGGTTTGTGTACCAAACCTTGGATGTCTGAAGGAAGAATTGTCGACATACGTCTGCAGATCCATTGACTTTGCGAGCTTTTCTCATTTCAAATTGATGGTTTGCACAATGTAACGGTCTGGAGAACAGTCTCATTGAGCGAGCAAAAAAACATCCTCAGGTGGGATTTCCTATACCAATGTAATCCTCAGCTAGACTGGAGAACTAGAGCGGTAGATGTCAGTAAAAATGCCAGAAAAGGACACCTATCTGTAATAGAGCGACCCACAACACAACGGCCATTACGGGAAGCAGCGGAGGAATTTGCATCTTTTGCAAAATACCAACTAATTACACTGGACATGGTAGAAAAATAGCTGCAAAACAGAGCGCGAGTGTGGCTTTTTCTCATGGAAACAAGGAAATAAGAAGAAACTACAGGAGCACACGCAACCACATGGGCCTTGAAACCTAACAAGTTTACAAATTTTCTGAAGGATTTTACATCACTCATCAAGGAGTTTCAAGGGATTTCTCGCAAAGAGCCGCTCCAAGAGCTACCATGCAAAGAAGTGTCGAACACCAGAAAGACCTGAAGCCGGGTGGTAGAACGATGGTCAAGGGAACTTATGGGACAAACAACCACGAACTGACCAAACTCAAAAGGCAGCTGGATGAGACGCATTGTTAGGGGTTCATCAGGCCATCCATGTCACCATATGCGACACTTGTACTTTGTGAACAAGAAAAATTGCAAGATGCTAATCTGTGTGGACTACCGAGCATTGAACAACATCGCCATCAAGGACCACTGCCCTCTCCTACGAGCAAACGAACTTTTTGACCGACTCCGTGGTGCGAGAAGTTTCACCAATTCAACCTACGAAGTAGCTACTATTTGATCCACGTATCTGTTAAGGGTCTTAAATAAATATTTTTCCGCACAAGCTATGTGTAATTTAAGTTCACGGTTATGTAATTTCGACTCACAGTTGCCCCCACAACATTCATGGTGACAATGAATAATTTTTTTTATCGTACCCATGCAAAAAAAACCCTCTAAGTGCAAATTCAGCCATTGTTTGATCGGGTTTTGGGACCACATTATTGCTGACGGACGGATCACCATGGATCCCAAGAAAGTGGAGGCGGTCGCTGATTTGCCAACGACGACCAACGTTTGGGACGTTCATGTGTTTGTAGGATACTACAACTACTAGCATTGATTCATTCACCCGGGTGTCAGTGCCTCTCTCCGATCCCACTCGTAAAACGAGTTAGTGGAGTGAGGAGGATAGCAAAAAAGAAGCGCTATCACCTCGACACCAGCCCTTTGATTGGTGGAGTCAACGGTGGACTACATCATGGCCACCATTGCGTTCGATGGAGCAGTTGGAGCTACTCTCCTACATGTCAACAACGGTACAGAAAGTCCGGTCACATACATGTCGCGAAAGCTACGGAGACCAGAAGATGTCGCTGAAGCTATGCAGTACACAAAAAAGAAATGCTCGTAGCTGTGCATGTGCTCAAGATGTGGCGGTGCTACTTGGAACATCAACAATGCATCATCCACACCGACCACCACATGGTCAAATATCTAGAGACTCAGGCAAATCTGAATCGTCCACAATCTCGATGGAGGGAGTTCCTCGAGTCCAAGTTGAACTATGGAATTGAGCATTCACTGAAACTAATTCAGTGGATGCTGTGAGTCAGCGACCAAGCCTGATGGCCGAGATCAACACGTTGCTCGTCGAAGGATCTCCGTGCCTTGCGAGGCTGTTTGTAAGGAGTTATTAGGAGTTCGTCGAGTACGACAATATCAAGTTTTGGTTTGATAACCCCTACTGGTGACACTGATTTTCTCGCCATGCCATTGTACAACCAAACAAGGAGTTCAAATGGATGCTATTTGGAGGAGTGTTAAGAAAAAGGTCCAAATAACACTTCAGTGAGGACAAGGCACTCAAGAAGCTGGCATATCATTACTGGTGGGACCAGATGTAGACTGACATGGCAAACTTTTGCCAAGTGTACGACACCTATCAGTGACAGAAATCTTTGTCGCACAAGGCCACCAAGACTTCCCCAACCTTTCCCGTTCCGATAGAGTCGTGGATCGACATGAACACGGACTTCAAGACGGGACTGCCTGTCAATTTTGAGGGCTATGACACCATCCTCGTGGTGGTGGATTGCTACTTCCAAAATATCACACTTCATCTAAATGACGATCGATGTGAGGCGCAATCCATCTATTTTTAATTAAAATTGTGCAACTACATGGCGCGCTACGTACCATCATCAACGACAGGAATGCCCGCTTCCCTGGCCGTTTTTGGCATAAAATGATGATGCATCATGAAAATCAGATCCAACTATCAATGACATCCCGTCCTGAAACCAACGAGCTAATCGCGGAGACCAATCAGACGCTTGAACAACCCGTCCATACTTTATTCAAACCACACTACACCAATTAGATAGTAAAAATACCGTTGCCGGACTCGCATACAACTATACATCTTCCATTGCAACAGGTAAAATTTCATTTGAGTTGGTTTATAGTAAAATTCTTGCCACACGGGCATGAATCTAGAGCGAGAGCAACATTCTTGCAGCTAAAATTCACCGTTGAGATTTCTCCAACACTTGGGAGGAACCACAATAAAATCTCATTAAACAAGAAGCAGTTATGAAACAAGGAGCAAACCGATATCACAACGATGATGTGTTCAGTGTTGGAGATTG
>SZWC01006129.1:45973-58706 GCA_023375785.1 Penium margaritaceum
CCATTGTAGGTTGATCCACTGCAAGGGTAGAACGCCTGTGGTCGGCGACATGAGACGGGCGTCGTTGGTCGTCGATGAGGCCCCACCAGTCTCCCGATGCCGTTGGATGGCCTTTAGATCAGACCACCAACTTGATGTCATGCCACAAGAAAGCGCGGTCGCGAGGTAAATTTTCTTTCGCTTGTCATTGATCCCAAGAGTGGTGAAGGAAACCTCTAAATTCCTCAGCCACATCCAAACCGTTGGTCCCTTTTGAGTTTGGAGGATCCAACGGTCGGGGAAGACGGGCGAATTCTTAGGTTCGCTCGAGAGTTGGGTGTTTCTCTCGATGAGCACCGCCTCTCGTGCACTTGCGTCTCGAAGAGCCTCCATTGTGATGTTGAGCTGTTGGAGCGGATGACTGTTGATTCCCTCGAGCACAAAGATATGGTTCGCTAGTTCATCGTTGATTCGCGCCTGTCATCTGGTGTCACCTGTTGTTCCTACTGCCTTCCTTGAGGCTGTCGGTAGGGGTGGCTGGTTCACCACCTTTGGATCGGTGGCCGGACTGGTAGTCGGAGCCATAGGGGTTGATCGCATAGCCTGCCACGCCAGCGTTCGCTATCGCTTCAGGGTTCGCGTGGATGGGACCGTTTTGCTCCTCCATCACCAAAGTCGTCGTGGAAGATCCGCTATTGGTTTTTGGATGCGCTCGCTCGCTTCACATCGTAGTCGCAAAGTCTTGACGTGCGAGATGCGCTGATGACTTGTGCGAGGTAGTCCTCCGGATGGATAAAGTAGTCGGATGCCTCTCTTGCGCCGCTGCGCTCTGATACCAAGTGTTATGCCGAACGAAGCGTAGATGGTGATCAGGTCGAAGTTGCAAGGGAGAACACGATTCAGAATAACGGACACTTAAGCAATTTTTAATTAGCGGTGAGTGTACTTCGATGACAAGTGTCAAAATGATCGGACATGTATATCCAAGTGTCGAGTTACGAATGAGGTATAGTCGAAGTCGTTGGGTCGATCGTTAAGCGATGCGTGTGGAGTTGCATCATGAGTGGTCGGATTCGAGAAGCTCCACCGAGGAATCGGGGGGCTTCGAGGATCGACAACGAAGATGCGAGATGCATCTTTATAAATCAAGATATGTCTCGACGTGTCAAGAAGTCGACCGGAAGGTTGTGAAACTTATGTCGACGATTCTCGAAAGTGGTCGATGTTGTCAGAAATTGCGAGAAGGTTTGCTGGATGGCGAGGGCAATTGGCTGGATTGTCCTCGATTGTCGGAGTGTAAATCAGGGTCTCGATGTGCGATGGGCTATTTGTCTAAGGACAGAAATGCCCACTCAAAAAGATTAGGGACTCGTCTATGTCTGGTACGCAACACCCAGTAGGTTCCCTTTCAACCCATGT
The DNA here is from genome assembly GCA_023375785.1 of Penium margaritaceum. NCBI lineage: Eukaryota > Viridiplantae > Streptophyta > Zygnematophyceae > Desmidiales > Peniaceae > Penium > Penium margaritaceum. The sequence goes on from SZWC01006129.1 coordinate 47,372, forward strand.
GTTGTTTTGCACCCCCACTCAAACTCCTCGCAAACCTTTCTGAAAAAAAAGCCAAAAACCCCTCTATAGAGGGGTTTGTAATTTTTCTTTGATGTCTGACGACGTGCGCATGTTGTCGTTGAATGGCATGCGGCGTTGGCATGCCGTGTTGATGTGGATACCATATTTTTTTGATTGTTCGCTGGATAAAGTGGGAAATTTTTATTTTCTTGGACGTGGTGTGTTTAATGTGCGAAACATGTACATAGCTTCAGTTATAAAGAAGGGCAGAAAGCCCATATACCCATCGCTTCGGACAATAAGCCCCATCCGCCCCTCTGCCGGAATGATAAGCCCCATCCGTCCCTCCGTCAAAACGATGAGCCCCATCCGCCCCTCCGCCAGAACAAAAAGCCTCATCCGCCCCTTCGCCAGAATGATAAGCCTCATCTGCCCCTACCCCACAACAGTAAGCCAGAATCTTCCCTTCTTCAAGGATGCGAGTTTTTTGTTGTAGAAAATAAACGATATACCCCTTTCGTTTGTCGAAAGATAGCATGTCGACGTTGCATGGATGCGGCGTCGACATGCTACCCAGTTATCACAAACTCCTTAATGAAAGGGTTGTTGTGATTTGTGACGTTCCTGTCGACCTGTACATTTTACTGTGATCACTCGGCCGTGTCCATACTCGTGCAGATCCCTGATGCGGACCCAGGCGGTACCGGTGCGTCGTCCGGTGGCGGACTACCGGCTTGGAGCTGACCGACAGNTGTTCCAGAGCTCTGGACGCTACCCGGGACCTCCTGCAGTTTTTCTGCAGCACGCAGGACTTTATCGGTGGACTGGTCGTGGGCCTGATTTGCATGTTTTTGCATTGTGTTTCCACCGTTCAGTGCCGGATGCATGCATGTGACCAGTCGTAGCGTCCGGCTTGTGATTCTGCACGTCTAGGTTCAGACGGCGTAGCATTCTGACATGTGTGCGCAGAGTTACGACCAAAACTGTGGTTTTGGGCCGGTTTTAGGACAGATCTTGCACTGCCACGTGCGACACCCGCCGTACGCCGCGGCAGGTACTTATGCCATGGACCTGTCATTTGTCATTCCTCTCTGCAATTATATTCAGTTTGAGTTTCCTGACACTCTGTCCGTGTCCCAACCCAGACCCTTGCAGTTTTGTCTCAAACTTGTGACTGTTGTCACACGCTGACCTGGCGCTGACGCCTAGTGTCACGGCAAGTGGTTAGGAAGGTTCTAGGAAACTTCTCATGGTATCAGAGCAACAAGCCAGAGCTTGTTGTGCTGCACAGCAGAGATGTAGCAATCGCAGCAGCAGTGAGCAGCAGCAGCGGCAACAACACACAGCAGCAGCGACAGGTCCTGGGAGGACCCACCAACCTGCGCCATTGCAAGGCGTAGGCCGCAACACCTGCGCAACAGAGGAGTCGTGCAGGAGGGGTGCAGCAGTGTAGCAGCACGCCAGCACAGCAGCGCCATAGCAGCTGTCCAGCAGCGCAGCAACAGAGTTGGCAGTTTTGACCATAGCAACAGCAGCAGCAGCAACATCGGCGGCGGCATCAGAAACATCAGCAACAGTAGCCGCCAAAGTGGCTTGAGGCCATTGCCGTNACCTGTCATTTGTCATTTCTCTCTGCAATTATATTCAGTTTGAGTTTCCTGACACTCTGTCCGTGTCCCAACCCAGACCCTTGCAGTTTTGTCTCAAACTTGTGACTGTTGTCACACGCTGACCTGGCGCTGACGCCTAGTGTCACGGCAAGTGGTTAGGAAGGTTCTAGGAAACTTCTCATGGTATCAGAGCAACAAGCCAGAGCTTGTTGTGCTGCACAGCAGAGATGTAGCAATCGCAGCAGCAGTGAGCAGCAGCAGCGGCAACAACACACAACAGCAGCGACAGGTCCTGGGAGGACCCACCAACCTGCGCCATTGCAAGGCGTAGGCCGCAACACCTGCGCAACAGAGGAGTCTTGCAGGAGGGGTGCAGCAGTGTAGCAGCATGCCAGCGCAGCAGCGCCATAGCAGCTGTCCAGCAGCGCAGCAACAGAGCTGGCAGTTTTGACCATAGCAACAGCAGCAGCAGCAACATCGGCGGCGGCATCAGAAACATCAGCAATTGTAGCCGCCAAAGTGGCTTGAGGCCATTGCCGTGAAGCTCAACGGCAGCAGCAGCAGCAGCAGTAAAAACAGCAGCGTGCGCCAACGCTGCCCCTGTCCGTGCAACTTCGTAGAAGCCGCACGGACGTGGAGGAGCCGCGGACGAAAAATGCGTCAGCCACCACCTCCCCGTCGGCACGAGCTTGCCCTGGCTTCAAACGAATGCCATTTATGGCGTTTGAGGGTGCTTTGGAAAGCTCTTCTCTCAAGCTCTCCAGGGCTACTATTCACGCTCAGTTTCGTGCTCTGTCGCAACAGCAAAGACTGAAGTGCACCGCGGATTTGTTTTCTGCTGAAATTCGGGCAGAACAGGGAAAAGTGACGTTTTGCCACTTTTTCCAACTTTTTGCAACCGAAAATTTCACCATCATGTTCAGCACATTCAGGAGCCTCTGTGGTCCAAATTTTGCTTGATTTGGACAACCTTGAATTTTTAGTGCTGAAAATTTTAAATTTCAGCACTTAGCCAAATTTCTGGCCGTCAGCACCATACTCAGCCAAATTTTTGGCCGGACAGTCAAAAGTTGCGAGCTTCTCAACTCGTCGAGAAATGCTGATGGTTTTGAAATCCGACAAACTTGACCTGTCGCCCCATGCTAAGCGGCGACATGAGCCTCTCCGACAAGGAGAAGGGACCAGGCGACCCCTCCTCCTCTTCGTCTGGTGTACTAAGTCCACGCTCGCAGTCCATTGAGGACCTGTGAAGCCAGCAGGATGAGATGCGTCGCCTCCAGAGAGAGCAGACTGACGCTATCCGCACACTAACTGAGCTTCTGCGTGCTCAGTCCACGGCTCCTCAGCGGGTTTCTGAGGGAGTTGCCGGCGTCGCGGTCTCTACCCAGCAGTCGGCTCAGGCACCCGTGACAGGCACTCGACCTGTCCCACCACCTGCTGACCTCCTGGATGATGAGCCACTCATGCCAGGCATTACTCATGATTCCCCAGCTCAGGAGATTCGAGTTCTTCAGGAGCGCCTCCGTCAGCTGCAGACGGGCACCCAATCGCCTCCGTTTTCCCCGATACGATTGTCACCTGACTACCCCGGCGACTATCCTCTTCCGGGAGTCTTCCCCGTCTCCCGTCCTCCTCAGCCTGCGGTCGCCCTCCCCACAGAGCGGCAACCCAAGGACTTTGAGACACCACCCCCACGGTACATCACTGAGGACGGCTTCGACTGCTGGGAGATCCTCTTTCAGGTTTGGGCCACTTCAGAGGGCGTGTGGCCCTACTACCACAGCCAGTATCAGTCTACAGACCCAGCACAGGTGCTGACAGCAGCTAGGGTGATGCGCGGCCTCCTCTACGCCATGCCATGCGAGACCGTCGTCGACTTCCGCCCTTTCCTTGGCGAGCCTGGCACAGGCACCGGCGCCGATCCACGCGGAGGTTGGGATCTGGCCCTATCCCTGCTGGCCACAGAGACGCACGCCACCCGAGCAGCACACATTCGTGCCTTCCAGTCTCTCCGTCAGGGGCCTGGAGAGCCTGCAGCCGATTACTGGCGACGCGCCATGCGCATCTACACGCGTCTTGGGACCTCCGGAGGCACATAGCTGTGGGCGCTCCGTACGGTGATGCTCGGAGTTCGCCTTGAGTACACTGACATCTTCACACGGTACAGCGACGCCATCCTTGAGCCTTTCTCAGCTACTCTGCAGCTTCTCCCTTGGGCGCATCAGCTTTTCCTCCAGGTGATTTCAGCCCGCGAGGCAGCCGTGGCCCATCAGGAGACTGTCCTTGCTGCAACAGTCGTCGCATCACCACCATCATCCCTCCTGCAGTCTCCTTCATCGTCCATCACGTCCTCGTCTTTCTCCTCCTCTTCGGCCCCGCCCACACCCACTCAGACACAGGGTGTTGCAGCAGCAGCTCAGGAGAAGAAGAAGAAAGGGAAGCGGGGACCAGGTCAGCAGCAGTAACAGCAGCAGTCGTCTTCCAGTGGTAGCAGTGGACGTTCCGTTCACTGCTACAACTGTGGCGGCGCCCATCGCTACACCGAGTGCCAGCAGCCGCTCGACTGGGCGCGGATTACTCGTGGGCTCCAGGCGGCACACGCTCTCCGTTCCACGTCCAGCACGTCAGCCTCGACTTCCTCCGGACGCGTGGCAGCCACGACTGCAGCTGTTCCTGCTTCCCCACCGGCGAGTAGCAGTGATCCGGACCCACGCGACCGCACCATTGCCGAGCTTCGTCACCTGCTGGTGCTCCGCTTTCAGGGAGGTGCGAGTGTGTTGTCACAGCCGAGTGATTCACAGACTGTCAGTCCGTCTGTCCATGTGGCTCGGGATGACTCGTGTGGGGGGGCACAGTCGGCATGTGATGATGATGGGCCTGACTGTACAGATTGGATTCATGAGTCCCACCTTTGTGCCCTTTGTCGTTTCTCCCCACCTGCTGCTCAGCGTCCGTCTGAGGCCGAGTGTTTCATTGCCCGTTGTACAGTGACGTCCTCCAGTCGCGATGCCGGTGGCACTTGGATCATCGATTCAGGTGCCACTCATCACATGACGTGTCGTCGTAGTGACTTCGTTGTTCTCGGCCCTGTTGCGTCTGTTCGTTCCGTTCGCACCGGTTGTGGTCAGTCCTTGCCAGTCTAGGGTGTTGGGGTCGTGCGCTTCGATGGTCCGTCTGGCCCCTTGTATCTCTCCGAGGTGCTGTTTGTGCCTGACCTTGAGCTCAGTTTGCTTTCTGTACGTGCTTTCACACTGATGGAACTCTCTGTCGAGCACACTGTCGAGTCCGCAACTGTGACTGCCATTGACACTCGCAGCATTGTTCTGCGTGCCTTTGTTGTGGATGACCTGTACCGTGTTTCCCAGACTTCTGCCCCTTGCTCCACTTCCCCTTCAGCTCGTGTTTTTGTCACTGGTGTTCTGTTTCCTGAGCACCAGCGATTGCTTCATTGCCATCTGTGTCATGTAGGCTCCGACACTGTGTCAAAGCTCATTCGGACACATCCCGATCTCGGTCTTGATGCGGCTTCTTTCGAGAAGCCGCCCAAGACCGACTGTCTTTTCTGCGCCCAGGGTAAGATGCATCGCTGCACCTACCCTGACTCACGATCTCGCGCACTTCGCCCTCTTGAGCTCGTCCATTCGGACCTTCTTGGTCCTCTTCTTGTCGAGTCTATGTCCGATAGGGGTCGATACGTCCTGACGCTGACTGATGACTTCACCCGGATGCGGTGGGTCTACAGCCTGCGCCAGAAGAGTGACGCCGCTCTCGCGGTTCGCCTCTGGCTAGTGATGGCTGAGCGTCAGTCCCGCCACACGCTGCACACTTTCCGATCGGATTGTGGCGGCGAGTTTCTCGGCGAGATGGATAGATTCTTCGCTGAGCACGGGATTTTTCACCAGGTCTCCGCTCCTGCTACTCCTCAGCAGAACGGTGTTTCTGAGCGTTGGAACCGCACCATGGAGGATGCGGTTCGCGCTATGCGGTCTGAGTGCGGTCTCCCAGAGTCCTTCGCTTTTGAGGGCTTTGCCTACATGACTTGGGTCTNTGGAACCGCCTCCCGCACGGTCCTCTTCCGGACCACGTCACACCGTATGAGCTCTGGTTCGGCCATCGTGCTGACCTTCGTCTCGCTCGCGTCTGGGGGTCCTTGGCTTCCGTGTGGTACACCGAGGACCAGCAGGGGTCCAAGGTCTCACCGCGAGGTCGCTTGTGTGCCTTCGTCGGCATCTCCCCGCGATCGAAGGCCTGGCGATTTTGGGACCCTACCCGTCGTCGCATTATTGAGTCATGGGACGCGCTCTTCTTTGAGTCCCTCACCTACCGTGATCTGACGTCGATTACGTCGTTGTCTGTCACGCACATCCCTACGTGTGAGGTTTCTCGCCGGATGGGGGAGTCTTCGCTTGTGAGCACCCCTCGTCAGGCTGATGTGTCCGTTCGAGCTCCCTCCACTTCACGGTCTCCGGCTCTTGATGACCCAGTGATCATCGCTGTCGGCCCAGAAACCTCTCCAGCACCACCGGTTTCTACCCCGTTTCCCTCGCCGCCTTCCGGTTCCCATGATCCTACACATGTGCGTACTCCTGTGTCCGCCAGCACTCCTGCCTCTGTGTGTGGTCCTGCCTCATCTGTCCCTACTGCCACACCGAGTCCCGTGTCTCCCACACACGCCCCTTCTCGCACGACATCACCAGCTCCCTTGGCTCAGCTCTCCCCGGTTGTGACTGTGCCCGTTCCTAAGCCTGAGGTGCGCCCCTCGAGCCCAGGTTACTCCCGTGAGCCTGGCGGTCGTCTTCGACCATTGGACTCCGGAGCTCAGCGAGCGTCTGGTCCTGCACCCAGGCGCTCCACTCGCAGCGTTGCGAGTGGTGACCCCGGCACAAAGGCCCTAGGCCTGAGTGTCCGCGCTGAGCACACAGAGGTACATCCAGCGTGTCCAGTAGGGCACGACCTCGTCACTAGCGAGTTCCACATCGCTTGTGATGCAGCAGCCGATCTTGTGGTCGTCAGACCTAGCACTGAGGCGTGTGCTCTTGCCACGCAGAGCTCTCCCACTTTGGCGCCTGACCCGGGCACACTGAGGGAAACTCTCTCATCACAGGATGTTGACGCTTGGCGTGCTGCCTGCGAGGATGAGCTTCGCGCCATCCGAGAGCACGGAGTGTACGAGCTAGTCAACCTTCCACCTGGAAGGAAGGCTATTCAGGTCAAGTGGGTCTTTCGCAAGAAAGTGAAGCCAGATGGCTCACTGGAACGCCACAAGGCTCGCTTGGTCGTCAAGGGNGACCTCAGCTCGAGCTCTGTTCGGTGTAGTGGCTCAGCATGACTGGGAACTACACCAGATGGATGTGAACAATGCGTTCCTCCATGGCTCTCTGGATGAGGAGATCTACCTGGCTCAGCCACCCGGTTTTGAGGATGGCGACAAGGTCTGGCGCTTGCGCAAGTCCTTGTACGGCCTCAAGCAGTCTCCTCGGTGTTGGAACCAGGAGATCACCGGCACCCTGACTCGTGCGGGATATGTACAGAGCGAGGCAGATCCCTCTCTCTTCATCCGCCGGACGCCTTGAGCGGTTCACCGCCATCCTGGTCTATATCGACGACCTTTTGATCGCGTCTCCTTCACTGGAGGCCGTGAAGGAGGCCAAGGCCATCCTCCAGACTACCTACAGGATGAAGGACCTTGGTCCTACAGCGGTGTTTCTCGGCATGGAGATCGTACGAGACCGCAGACGTCGTACTCTACTACTGCACCAGGCCCGATACGCACGCGTTGTGGGGGAGCGCTTCAGCGATCTCCTCGGCGCAGTCCCCACGGCTTCCACACCCCTCACACCCGACGGGAAGGATGCCCTGAAGGTGGACGATCCCATAAAGCTGGGGGAGACAGTGGATGTGACCTTGTACCTCCGTCTCATCGGATCCTTGATGTACCTGGCCACTACCACACGTCTGGACATCGCATTCGCTGTCAACCTCCTTGCCCAGTTTTCGCAGGCTCCACGTGCTAGAGCCCTTCATGCGGCTGTGCGAGTGGTGCGGTACGTGGTCTCCACACCGTACCTCGGACTCTGCTTTCGCCGGCAGTGTTCGGTGGTCCTTGATGGCTACACCGACAACGACTGGGCCTGGAGCCCAGACGGACGCAGTCGCACCGGTTACGTGTTCCTGCTTGGTGGTACCGCTGTGTCCTGGTGCAACGCGAAACAGGGCTGCATTGCACGTAGCTCATCAGAGGCAGAGTATGTCGCTCTGGGAGCAGGGGCCGCTAAGGCGGTATGGCTGCAGCGTCTGTTCCTTGAGCTGGGTCAGTCAGTACCCGCCATTGTGCTTCGTTGCGACAACCAGAGTGCTCTTGCTATTGTGGAGAACTCTGGTGTCTTCCATGCTCGCACAAAGCACATTGCAGTAGAGCATCACTTTGTGCGTGACTTGGTGGAGCGACACGTGATCTCGGTCATTTGGGTTGGCACTGACATGCAGCGTGCTGACTTCTTGACGAAGGCACTAGCACGTGGAAAGTTCCTGGTGGCCATTCGTTCTGTCGGGCTTCGCCCCTTGCCTGAGAGTGGTTGAGTGTGGGGTGTTGTGGTGGCCATTCACTACGTCGTTGCACGCGTTGTTGTACTCGTTTCAGTGCTGCACGTGTATGGACATGCGTACCATCGGGTCATGGGAGAGTGTTGTGATTTGTGACGTTCCTGTCGACCTGTACAGTTTACTGTGACCACTCGGCCGTGTCCATACTCGTGCAGATCCCTGATGCGGACCCAGGCGGTACCGGTGCGTCGTCCGGTGGCAGAATACCGGCTTGGAGCTGACCGACGGCCGTTCCAGAGCTCTAGACGCTACCCGGGACCTCCTGCAGTTTTTCTGCAGCACGCAGGACTTTATCGGTGGACTGGTCGTGGGCCCGATTTGCATGTTTTTGCATTGTGTTTCCACCGTTCGGTGCCGGATGCATGCATGTGACCAGTCGTAGCGTCTGGCTTGTGATTCTGCACGTCTAGGTTCAGACGGCGTAGCATTCTGACATGTGTGCGCAGAGTTACGGCCAAAACAGTGGTTTTGGGCCTGTTGTAGGACAGATCTTGCACTGCCGCGTGCGACACCCGTTGTGCGCCGCGGCAGGTACTTATGCCATGGACCTGTCATTTGTCATTCCTCTCTGCAATTATATTCAGTTTGAGTTTCCTGACACTCTGTCCGTGTCCCAATCCAGACCCTTGCAGTTTTGTCTCAAACTTGTGACTGTTGTCACACGCTGACCTGGCGCTGACGCCTAGTGTCACGGCAAGTGGTTAGGAAGGTTCTAGGAAACTTCTCAAGGGTTTGTGATTTTTTGTAAGTGGTTTGCGAGGAGTTTGCATGGGGGGTCTGAGACTCCCCATGTATTGAAAGGGAACCTGCTTGGCCCCGCTACCGCGGGTCCCAGCAGGTGCCCGCGTAAAAACAAACCCTAAAACCATGGGTGTAATGAGGGAGTGGGTTTTTTTCTGTATTTTGTATCTCAAACAAGGGTATAAAGTTGAAAACAAGTAAAAGAAAACAAAAAAGGATTTTCGACGGCCAAATTGATCCGGGGGCCCTGGTTCACGGCCAAACCTGACGCAAGGACCCGCAGTGCCGGATCCATCAGCGCAGGAGCTTGCATTCGGGCGGCGACCAACCCGAGAGCCCTGCGCAGAGCCGCAGGCTCCGAGATAGCCGGTTGATGAGCCGGTCTTTGGCTCCCCGCCGTCAGAAGGAGGTCGAAGTCGACTGCATCCTGTTTAGTCGCCGTTCAACAAACGGCTCATGAGGTTTTTCAAAACAAACCAGCAAACATGACTGGGTTTGCGAGACAAACGTGATTTCGTTGGTAACAGCTACAACAAAAACCGCCGATCAGATCTTGCTGTCGGAGAACCCAGAACAAACGCGAAGACGGTTTTTTTCGTGTTGACTTCGGCGGCTTGGCCGGATCGCGATCTGACCACCCCGGATCCAGCGGGAGGGCCCCGTTGTTGCTGAGATTGGCCGGCAGGGCTCCACGGTTTATGAGATAGGCCGTCGAGGCCCCATAGTTGGCGTTTTAGAGAAAAGGGTCGCGTGATGGAGCCGCCATACAAACAAGGGCCCGGACGTCGAACTGCCCATTTTCGACTCCCCATTGATGGATCGGGGATTCCTACGGACGCTCGTCGATCGGAATCCCTAGCGAATTCCTCCCCCCCCACTCCCCACCGCCTCCTGGCAGCCCACCAGCCGCCCGTTCCATCGCGGCCCTCAATCGCGAGGTACTCGATCGACAAGTGGGTGGGTGGGCTGGTGGGCTGCGAGAGGCGGGGGGGGGGGGGGGGCGGTTGACAAAGTGACGATGGACGGATGTAGGCGGACAATCCCCCCCCCTCCCCCCCCTCCCCATCCCCTCGGTGCTATTACGACCCTCCATCACGAAGGCCGCGATGGTGAAAACGAGGGGGCTGAAAGGGCTAATTATTGCCGGATAGGGGTGGATGAGGCTTATCATTCTGGCGGAGGGGCGGATGAGACGTATTGTTCTGGCGGAGGGGCGGATGTGGCTTATTAATCCGACGGAGGGGTGGATGGGTTTATTGTTCCAACAAAGGGGTATATGTGGGCACGGGTGACAAAATAGGGGGGGATCGGCATTTTCACCGTACAGATAATTTAGTGGATGTATGCTCACTCCGCCGGACAAGGAGGGAACCCCTTCTCCACTGGGCCAGCGCCAGGATCCAGCGGCAGCCGAGAAGGGTGGAGGGCCTGCCCGTGCCAACAGCCTCACATCTGAGCCATCCATGGCGTGAGAGTGAGAGTGGCAGGCGAGCTAGACTCGCGGTTTTCGAGCCAGCCTTTGTCGATATGAAGCGAGCATTGCAGATCCCAGTTAGTCTCGGAACCTCCTTGAGATTGCATTCCATGGAGTTGCTGAGCCGTCGTTGTGCAATGGCAGCGCTCGCTGTGGCTTGGTGGGGAGGGGAGGGAAACGTCTCCCCCCGGTAGGTGGCTAGGCTGGGAGGCAAGGCTCCTGAGGAAAAACAAACTTGATTACCGCCTTCCGCGAAACGCAGATAACTAGGAGGAGAACAGCTCCACTGGACATCCCCCCCCCCNGGGGGGGGGTGGGGAGGGGTGGGGCTGGTTTGGGTCCTCCTCCCCCTCCTCCACCATAGCTGCCGCTGCTGTCGTCGCTGCTGCTGGTGCTGCCACTGCCATCTCTGCCAGTTCTGCTGCTGCTGGTGCTGCAGCTGCTGCTGATGTTGCTGTTGTTGCCACTGCTACTGCTGATGATCCATGTCATTTGGATTGCGTGTGGTGAGTCGAGCCTGCAAAGGTGGTCGGACAGAGAAGGACGGACGAGGCAGCACAATGTCGTAAAACTCGTGATTCTGAAGCCATAGTTTGCGTATGCTCTTTGGCTAAACGTCCAAGAACATTATATCCGGCAATGTTGGTTGGACGCAGCAGGAAGGACGAGGCGTCGCATTGACAGAAAGCCGTCTGATCTTGAAGCCATCAGAAGAAGAGATTTGGCTGCACGAATGAAATGTTGCCGTTTCCAATATGTTGTCTTGATTTGCAGAAGGACGAGGCGGCACATCTGCACCAGTTCATTCTGCATGCGGCAATGGACATTGTGCAGGACGTTGTGTGGACCACCAACTCAATGTGAGTGTGTGAGCACCAACTCAATGTGAGTGTGTGAGCACCAACTC
>SZWC01006129.1:58759-71151 GCA_023375785.1 Penium margaritaceum
ATGTGAGTGTGTGAGCACCAACTCGATGTGAGTGTGTGAGCACCAACTCGATGTGAGTGTGTGAGCACCAACTCGATGTGAGTGTGTGAGCACCAACTCGATGTGAGTGTGTGAGCACCAACTCGATGGGAGTGTGTGAGTACCAACTCAATGTGAGTGTGTGAGTACCAACTCGATGTGAGTGTGTGAGTACCAACTCAATGTGAGTGTGTGAGCACCAACTCCATGGGGTGACTGACTTGGGCGTATGGGATGACTGACTTAGGCGTATGGGATGACTGACTTAGGCGTATGGGATGACTGACTTAGGCGTATGGGATGACTGACTTAGGCGTATGGGATGACTGACTTAGGCGTATGGGATGACTGACTTAGGCGTATGGGATGACTGACTTAGGCGTATGGGATGACTGACTTAGGCGTATGGGATGACTGACTTAGGCGTATGGGATGACTGACTTAGGCGTATGGGATGACTGACTTAGGCGTATGGGATGACTGACTTAGGCGTATGGGATGACTGACTTAGGCGTATGGGATGACTGACTTAGGCGTATGGGATGACTGACTTAGGCGTATGGGATGACTGACTTAGGCGTATGGGATGACTGACTTAGGCGTATGGGATGACTGACTTAGGCGTATGGGATGACTGACTTAGGCGTATGGGATGACTGACTTAGGCGTATGGGATGACTGACTTAGGCGTATGGGATGACTGACTTAGGCGTATGGGATGACTGACTTAGGCGTATGGGATGACTGACTTAGGCGTATGGGATGACTGACTTAGGCGTATGGGATGACTGACTTAGGCGTATGGGATGACTGACTTAGGCGTATGGGATGACTGACTTAGGCGTATGGGATGACTGACTTAGGCGTATGGGATGACTGACTTAGGCGTATGGGATGACTGACTTAGGCGTATGGGATGACTGACTTAGGCGTATGGGATGACTGACTTAGGCGTATGGGATGACTGACTTAGGCGTATGGGATGACTGACTTAGGCGTATGGGATGACTGACTTAGGCGTATGGGATGACTGACTTAGGCGTATGGGATGACTGACTTAGGCGTATGGGATGACTGACTTAGGCGTATGGGATGACTGACTTAGGCGTATGGGATGACTGACTTAGGCGTATGGGATGACTGACTTAGGCGTATGGGATGACTGACTTAGGCGTATGGGATGACTGACTTAGGCGTATGGGATGACTGACTTAGGCGTATGGGATGACTGACTTAGGCGTATGGGATGACTGACTTAGGCGTATGGGATGACTGACTTAGGCGTATGGGATGACTGACTTAGGCGTATGGGATGACTGACTTAGGCGTATGGGATGACTGACTTAGGCGTATGGGATGACTGACTTAGGCGTATGGGATGACTGACTTAGGCGTATGGGATGACTGACCTGGGCGTATGCGATGACTGACTTGGGCGTAAGGGATGACTGACTTGGGCGTATGGGATGACTGACTTGGGCGTGTGGGATGACTGACTTGGGCGTATGGGATGACTGACTTGGGCGTATGGGATGACTGACTTGGGCGTATGGGATGACTGACTTGGGCGTATGGGATGACTGACTTGGGCGTATGCGATGACTGACTTGGGCGTATGGGATGACTGACTTGGGCGTATGGGATGATGCAAGTTGCGCGACGCAAAGCGTTCTTGTCGAGTTTCCGAGGGAGAATGCTCATTCAGATGTCAGTGTGCTGATCTCAAAGAGGTTCGTCCCACTGCAAATTCGCTCCGTCATATGTCCTGTGCTCCTAGCCCACCATGTGTGCACCGCACGTGCAGCTGCACAAAGTAGTGGACAGATTCCAGATTTCCTTGCCTTCAAAGGTCAAACAAATCGTTCAGAATCTCACTTCAACATGTCTTGCAAGTAGGCCAAAGAGATCGCAGACACCAACATGTGCGCACGGCACGGCATGGCATGGCATGGCATGGCATGGCATGGCATTGCTGCATCGTGGTGTGCAGGTACCTGAAAGTGGTGGACAAGTTTAACGACTTGCTCGTCTCCGTCTACGTCACCGCCTCTCATATCCTGCTCCGCTCCTCTCACCTGTGTTCACGTCCCCCCCATCCCACCCCCCACCCCCCGCACCTCCCACCTCCCGCTGCATTATCCGGTGCACTTGTGGAGAGGTTGGCGGAGGGTTTTTGCCACCATTTTCCTCCCCCTCCTGCTCGTCCTTCTTCCGCTCCTGCTCTTCCTCGTCCTCCTCCTACTCCCTCTCCTCCTCTTCCTCCTCCTCCTCCTCCTCCGCCTCCCCCTCCTCCGCCTCCCCTTCCGCCTCCTCCTCTGCCTCCTCCGTCTCCTCCACTTCTGCCTCTTCTTCTTCTTCTTCTTCTTCTTCTTCTTCTTCTTCTTCTTCTTCTCCTTCTTCTTCTTCTTCTTATTCTTCTTCTTCTTTTTCTTCTTTGGCTCCTTCTTTGTCCTCTTCTTTTTCTTCTTCGTTTTATTCTTTGTCTCCTTCTTCTTCCTCCTGCTCCTTTTATTGCTCAACAATCACCAGCTCGTGCCCAAAGATCTCCTTAACCCAGGACCTCCGCCCGTTTTTTGTGCGAATTGCCTGTGTGAATTTTCGTGTGCAAATTTTGCTCGTGACCATTGTGTGTGGATTGCCTGTATGGATTTCCTGTGAAAACTTCCCGCATAGGCTTCCTGTGTCGTTTCCCGTTACTGCTGTCGTTCATTGTCCTCTGTCTCTCCAATATTCCTCATCTCTCGTCATTGCCATCACCCATCACCCATCACCCATCACCCATCACCCATCACCCAGCACCCATCACCCATCACCCATCATGAATCACCCATGACGCATGACGCATGACCCATGACCCATGACCCATGACCCATGACCCATGACCCATGACCCATGACCCATGACCCATGACCCATGACCCATGACCCATCACAAATCACCCATCACCCATCACCTATCACCCATCACCCATCACCCATCACCCATCACCCATCACCCATCACCCATCACCCATCACCCATCACCCATCACCCATCACCCACTCATCTCTCATTCCTGGCCAAACCAAACGCTAGCACAGACGAAGCTCATGCTGCTGCACGACACGAGAAACGAGGACGGCATTAAAAACTTCTTCCAAGAAGTGCACGAGCTGTACATAAAGGTGAACGACCTAAGGTTCATGGAGCCTTCCTTCGACGCGATGCATCGTGCCCTCCTTTGCCTTGCCCTTCCACCGTCTTTCCTCATCTCTTTGTAGTAGACCATTATGGTGCGTGAAGAGAGAATGATGAAAGAAACGAAATGACGAGAGAAGANCGTTTCTTCCTATTTCTCACAACCTCTCCTGCATTCAGCCGACAAGACTAAACCTGTCTTGTCCCCCCCCCACCCCCTCCCCCGCCTCTTTCTTGTAAACTTCAGTCGCCATGTGCCACGTCATATTGCGCGTTTACCTACCCCTTCCATCAACTTTGTTTGGTTTTCTCTTCCTGTTGCTTTTTCCCTTCTCTTCCAACAGCTGTCTGCCATCTGCACCCTCTTGATCCCCTATTGCAATCTGTGTCGTCCTCCTTCCTTGCATCAATGTGATCTCAAGTCCATGTCTGACTCAGGCCCATGGTTGGCTCAGGTGGTTAGAAATCATCTTTGGGCGTCATTCCACTCTATGTACTACGTTTGCGCTGCTGTTGGCTCTTGCCGTGACGATCATGTGCCTCCACTTTCAACCTCTATGCGTCCCTCCGTTTGCGACTGGCTTGTTGACCTTCTCTGCAGACGATAATGAACCCACTCCACGTCCCGGGGTCGAAGATTGTGTCGCCTGCCTTTGACGCGCGAGTGCGCGTCCTTGCCAAGCGACACCTGTGAATGGTTGAGAGTGGGATTTAAGGCGTCCGTGGAAGTAGCACTTGCAAGCCAAGCCCGTGGAAGTAGCTCTTGTCCTTGGAAGTAGCAGTTGCGCACCATGTCCGTGTTGTGCGAGTGAATAGCATCACAAGCACCTCGCGGTGCACGCATGTCACATAAGATGTCTTGAGGTCAGTTACCAGGTTGTGCTTGAGGTATGGTGCTTGAAGGAGTTTCTCTTTGGTGGGATAAGCTTTCAGGGTTTGGGTATTCCATCGTTCAGCTTTGGTCCAATGGGAGGTGGCACGTTGTCAATGCAGCATCCCGTGGAGAGCACACGACGACCACGCAGCTTCACTCCAAGAGGAAGAAATTATCCTCGAATCCTGTGAGATGGAGGGAGAGAGTGGAGTTGGAGGGAACCCAACACATTTGCGGGAAAGGATGCCTGTGGTTGTCCTCTCTACTAGCATGGTTTCAAGTGCATTCATTGTACGTCAACTACGAGTCAGGTAAAGCTACTGTATTCACCAGGCAACTTCTTAGCTAGATAAGTAGACCATGTGTGCAAGAGCTGGGGAGCATCGGACGCCATGGGCATGGTAAGTTTGCCTTACAAAAGTTAGGTCATGAGATAGACAAGGATTGGGGAGCGGGGAGCGAGAGTGTAAGGTTGGTGAGCGCACGTTGACAGCGAGCAGACGCTTGGGCCGACGTGCACCGCCACCCGAGGGTAGAGCCCGCCCACTCAGAATTAATTGAGGGTGGCTTTTCACCAGTGTAAAGGCAACGACTGACACGGTGCCCCCCAAGGATCAGCACCTGGGAAAATCATGCAGCTCCCCCAAACACCCGGAGGCAAGACACAATGATGTAGGAATCGGCAGACAAAATGTGCGAAACCTAGTATCAACTACACCAAGGCAAGATAGTCGAATGACGGCCATGCATGTTCCAGGGGGCACTCCTGGGTAGATCACCTGCTTCATGAAGACAGAGCCAGCAGCCAGGGCGCACTTGTGTGACTTCTCCCTAGGTAAGGCCATGGTCGTTTAATCTATACATGTGTGTGTGCCACGGAGAGTGAGACAAGGCATAGAGATGTGAGTGGCTAACGAGACTTCAACACTCCCCCATGACCCGCAAGCAAACAACCCACACACGCGGGAGCACGGCACACACATAAATGTCAGAGCAAGAATCACAGAGAGACAGGCAAGCATCACGCATCTCAGCCTAGTGTTGGTTGTGGTTGTGACACACGCAAGTGACCTCTTGACTCTACACACACACACACACCGTCACTGCAGGTGATAAATCTGGACAGAGGCTCTCACGTGTAAAGTTGTGACGCAACATGGAGCTCACAGTGGCAACACCACCAAGTCTTCAAGTGGTGGCCACAGCACCAACACCAACCCCGATAGCTTTGTCGTAGTTGTGTTTTACATTACTACACTCCAGAATGGGGCATACATTTGTAGGAGTGCATGCACCACATACACTCATGATGTGGCTGGATTCTTACATCTTTGCATGCTTTTAGCCTAGTGAGCCGAGTTGCTGGCAGAGCCAGCAATAGTTGATTAGGACCCCCTGGTAGCTGTTGCTGTCAACGTTGTTACTGAGATAGCTATCACAGCAGACACTGTCACATCAGCAGCAGCTGCAGCGACAACAGTGCTCTCTAGTGCTCTAGATTCCATTCACACCTCCACGGCACAGGCATCAGTGCTGCCCTCTTCTTCTACATCAGTGACTTGTCACATCCAGCTGCTGATCTCGACTACTACTGCCATCTCTTCCCTGTTAGCCGCAGCGTTGACGGGATTGACCTGTCTCATTGTCTCAGCATTAGCCACTATTGTGGTTGTGGCCTCCTCAGCTGCAGCTGCTCTCCCGCCGTTGTTCTCACTGCGCCGCCGTGCTTGGTGAGCTTGGCTCTCTCTTCGTTCCTACCTCTCCTGCGTTGGCCTGTTTGTGCGTCCAGGTTGTTGCCTTGCAGCAAACTCCCGACGTACCCATCCCATATTTTCTACGCCCACTGGGACAAGGGAAACTCTGTAGAAATTTCCTCGGCAGAGTCACATCACTGGCACGATGCCAATTGACGATGATCAATACGCTGCCTTGCAGGCTGAGTTGTAGCCTGAGTGCACTACACTGCAAATTGCACTCACTGCTCAGCGCGGTGCCGCAGAAAAGCTGCGTGCTCAGCAAGCTGACCAGGAAACTTTTGCAGACCACATTGCTGACCTAGTCATCAACCGCCTCTAGCCCACATTGCACAGCACACCCTGTGCAACCAGTGCCACCGGCATCGCTGTTGCATTCTCCACTTCACCCGCTTCCGCATCTGCCACCACTGGCTCATCCTCCTCTGACCCTCTCGAATTCACGATCGCCGCCGGCGCAGCTGCAGCTAAAGCACTTGTACCAACAGCACAGCGCAAACCAGACTTTGAATCCAACCCACCTCACTTTACTTCTAACCTCACCTTCTATTCTTGGGAGGTCCGGTTCAGTGCTTGGGCGCAAGGGGAGCAACTCTGGGAATACTACCATGAGCCCAATCCATCTGCTAACCCACCTTTTGTGCCTGTTGAGTCTGAGTCTGCCCGAGCTGTACGTGCCCTCATTCATGCTGGACCCAATGATCTCACTGATGAGATCGGGTCATACAATGTCGACACTGCATGCTGCACTACTACTGACCCTATTGGTGCTTACGTGCTGATCAAACGCCACACAACAGTGACTGGACATGCAACCGAGAGTGTTCTCACTGTCCAGTTCAACACGCTCTCCCTACGTGCTGATGAGAGTACCGACGCCTATTGGACTCGCAGTGTGCGGTTTCTGCGCGATCTTGGCAAAGTAGCCCCTGGACATCTCCCTGCCGTTCTCTCCATCGTCAACGGCCTCATCCCGGAACTCAGTGACATCTTCCGGGAGGTGAAGGCCACTGAGCTTGAACGCTTGGCGGCCATCCCTGTCCCTGCGGACGCACCACCCGGCATCGGCGCATTATGGGAGTTCACCTCCCAGCGTCTGACCGACTGGTGGAGCTCACTGCTGAACAAACGCATTCATCGCACCGCCGTTGCAGCAGCCACCACCACACTCCCTTCTTCATCCTCCTCTGCCTCAATCTCGTCTTCTACCACCATCTTCACAACGACAGCGACCTCTCTCGCCTCAGAGGGGGGTGTTCGGGGTGGGGGCCGTGGAAAAGGCAAAGGCCAAGGAGGCTCTTCTGGTGGTGGTGGGCAAGGGAGGGGGAAAGGGTCGCGTCACTCATAGTATTGCCTCTTCATCTTCCTCCTTCAGTACTATCACATGCTGGAACTGCTGTGCCGCCGGCCACGAGGTCACCTACTGTCTTGACTGTGCTCAGGGAAAAATGCATCGGTCATCGTTTTCCGCTTCCGAGTCCCGCACGTCCCATCCCCTGGACCTCTTGCATGCAGATGTTATGGGACCCCTCGCCCATGACGCTCTTGGGGGATTGGCCGCTATGTCCTCTATCTCACGGATGATTTTCTCGCATGCGCTAGGTCTTCGCTCTTCGTCAAAAGAGTGATATCTGTCCCACTCTCGAGTCATGGTTACCCCAGGCCGAACTGGCTTGTGGTCGTCGTCTGAAAGTCTTTCGCTGTGACCGTGGTGGAGAGTTCATGGGTCCCACGACCCGCTTCTTGACCTCTCGCGGGTTGTGTATGGAGCCGTCCACTCCCTATACACCCCAACAAAACGACGTCTCTGAATGCTGGAGCCCCACGCTTGCTGACGGTGTCTGTACTCTTCTCATTGAGTCCTCCCTTTCCCACATCTTTTCTTTCAAAGCCATGTCTTACATGACCTGGGTGTGGAACCGTGTTCCTCACGGTCCCCTTCCTCATCATGTCACTCCCTTTGAGCGCTGGTACGGTCGTCGTGCCAACCTCCGTCTCACCCGCGTCTGGGATTGCGTCGCTGCTGTCTGGTTGCTCGAGGACTTTCGCGACGGCAAGCTTAGCCCTCGCACCCGTCTTTGCACCTTTCTTGGTGTCTCAGTGATGTCCAAGGCGTGGAACTTCTGGGACTCTGACCGCTCACGCGTCATTGAGTTTCACGATACTCTGTTCGTCGAGGATGTCTTTCCTCGTGACCTGTCCCACGTTTCTCCTCCCTCCTCTCTCTCCTTGCTTTGTCGGCTTTGGGGGGGTGTGTCTGGTCCAGCCTCAGATCTCCGAGTACCATCTTCCCAGCCTACTCACACATCGTCCCCTACTGTCCCGCCTGTTCCTCACACGGACAGTGAGGATGAGGACTCCTCTGCCTTAGAGTCCTCGTCCTCCCATACATCACCGGAGTCGGAAGCCTCACAGCTTTCCTCGGATTCCATGTCGTCCCAGCCATCTTCTGGCAGTCCCGAGTCCTTAGACTCGGTGCCCACTCACACATAGTTCCCTGTGCATTCCACTCACATCTCATCCCCTGAGTCTGTACACCAGTCATCTCCGGTGGTTGATGCCACTGGAGGTGCAGCATCTCAAGATTCTCCTCCTATTCCTGAGCCCTACACACATGGGGAGAGACTACATGCTCTTTAGTCCTCATAGTCCTCTCAGAGGCACTTACGCTCCTCCGTGATGCCTACTGAGTTTTTTTTCCATTGGCCAGTCCAGAGCCTCACAGCCCTTGCAGTGGGTCACGCGTTCCAGCACATTGTCCTCCGCTGCTAGCCCCTTAACTCGTCCCACTGGCCTTGATGCACTTGGCTTGTTTGTGAGTGTCGTTCATCCTAACTCAGCAGTCGGCTATGCTCTTATAGCCCGTGAGTTCCACAGTGCTCTTGAGTCTTCTGTTGCCGGTTATGTTGCCGCATGCTTCGCGGTCTCTAGCCTCCCTACACTCCCTCCCGAGCCTACCACGGTCCGGTAGGCTCGTGAGGTAGCTGATGCTGACCTCTGGGAGAAGGCCATGCAGAAGGAGTTGAAAGCCCTCCAGGAGCATGGCTTCTTTGAGCTTGTGGACCTCCCTGCAGGCCGCAAGGAAATCTCAGCTCGGTGGGTACTTTGGCGTAAGCTGAAGCCCAATTGGAGAGTTGACCGGTACAAGGCTCGCCTTACGACTAAGGGTTTTTCCCAGATTCTTGGGATTGATTTGGATGAGACCTTCGTACCGGTTGGACGGTACACCATTGCTCGAACGGTGTTGAGCTTTGTTGTCCAGCACAACTGGGAACTTGAGCAGATGGACGTCAACAACGCCTTCCTACATGGTAATCTTGACAAGGAAATCCACATGGTCCAGCCATCGGGGTTCACCGATAGCACAAACAAGGTCTGGCGATTACGCAAGGCCTTGTATGGGCTCAAGCACTCGTCGCGTTATTGGAACATGGAAATTTCCTCCACACTCGAGCGGGGAGGTTATCGTCACAGTACGGTTGATCCAGCACTCTTCTTGAGTGTCCCCTCAGAGCCGCTTCTGGCCATTCTCGTCTACGTCGATGACCTGCTCATTGCTTCTCCCAGTCCTTCAGCAATCCATTCAGTAAAGAACCTGCTGCAGTCCACATACAAAATGAAGGACCTAGGTCCTGTGCGGGTGTTTCTTGGTATGGAGCTTGAGCGTGACCGCCAGCGCTGCACCCTGCACGTACATTAGGGTGCAAACATCCACACACTGGGGGAGTGCTTTGCCTCCCTCCTTGCTGACATCCCCACTTCTTCCACACCTATGACTCCAGCAGGACAACACCTGCTGAAGTCACTCGACTCAGCACTACAGTGGGAGACTGTCGATGTCAACGACTAACTCAGTGTGGTCGAATCCCTCATGTACCTCGCCACCACCACTCGGGCGGACGTGGCCTTCTCGGTCAACTTCTTGGCCCAGTTCTCCCAACAGCCTCGCCAGAAATATCTCGAGGCTGCACTGCGTGTTGTCCGCTACGTATTGTCCACTGCACGCATTGGACTGTGTTACTATGCTCATCCCTCTGTTGTGGTAGACGGATACACAGACAGTGACTAGGCACATGATACAAATGCTCGTAGTTACACCGGTTACGTCTTTCTTGTCGGTGGGACTGCTGTCTCTTGGAAGAGTGGAAAACATGGTTGTGTTGGGGTAGAGTACGTGGCACTTGGTGCAAGCACGTGTGAGAGTGTGTGGTTTTCCCGCCTGCTGCAATAGCTGCGTGTCCCCATCCGCTGCATCACTTTGCGCTGTGACAACCGAAGTGCAAAGGCAATCGCTGAGCACGATGGCATGCATCATTCTGGCACAAAGCACATCAACATTGAGCATCATTTTGTTCGCGAGCGCATTGTTGTTGGAGAATTTTAGGGTGTCTGGGTTGATACTCGTTAGCAGTGTGCAGACTTCCTTACCAAAGCTCTTAGCAGAGGCATGTTCAAGGTAGCTGTGCATGCTGTTGGACTGCTGCGCTCTCGTGATGGACCTGGTTGACATGACTTCTGCTTACCTTGCTGTCTTGTGGCGTGTCCTTTGTCTTATGTGTGTGTGGACTGTTTGTCTGTGGGTCACGGGGGAGTGTTGGTTGTGGCCGTGACACACGCAAGTGACCTTTTGACTCTACGCGCACACACACACACACACACACACACACACACACACACACACACACACACACACACACCGTCATTACAGGTGATTAATCTGGACTAAGGCTCTCAGGTGTAAAGTTGTGACACAACATGGAGCTCACTGTGGCAACACCACCAAGTCTTTAAGTGGTGGCCACAGCACCAACACCAACCCCGAGAGCTTTGTCGTAGTGGTGTTTCACATTACTACACTCCAGAATGGGGCATACATTTGTAGGAGTGCATGCACCACATACACTCATGATGTGGCTAGATTCTTACATCTTTGCATGCTTTTAGCCTAGTGAGCCGGGTTGCTGATCCCTCGGGACCATACGTCCGGTTTATGCCGGCGTGTGAGAAACCGCCTGGAGCTCGCTCGCTCCAGGGCCAGGTTCGATCCCTGGGTGGCATCAGGCCCCACGTCAAGATCTTCGCATGGGTGGCCCGGTCAACCGGCGCTTAACACTTTGCTCACTCCTTACCCGTTCACTTGTTGTTCTTCCACATTTTACGTAACGTGAGCTTGCCCCACCCAGTTTATGGTGTCGCTCCCTCTGCTTGCTTGCTTGCACATCCCAGCAACTGCGGCTGCCTACACCTGGGTCATGGGGACAGATGAGACCAACAACATGGACAACACTAATGAAAATGTTTGGGCTGAGAGCCTTGGTGAGAAAGTCAGCTCTTTGAGACCGTATGTTCACCCAAGCAACTCGGACAATGCCAGCAGCAATGCATTCGGAAACAAAATGATGCTCCACATTGATATGCTTGATATGACAGTGGTACATGCCACTATTTTTTGTATTGGCCTTTGTGCTTTGATTATCACTACACATGGTGATGCAGCGGATGGGTACACATAATTACTGTAGCAGACAACAAAGCCAGACAGCTTCACACGTTCCTGTGCCAAGAGCCACATACTCAGCCTTAGCGGTGCTGCGCGCAACAGAGGGCTAAAAGGAGGCGGAGTACTCAAAGAAGGTAGAGAGTGCAGAGGAGGCAAAGGGCTCTGAGGAGGCAAAGGGTGCCGACAGATGCACCAAGGGGGGAACAGAGGACCGAGAGGGAGGAGTGCCAACCCCACCTCGAGAAGGCGGAGAGAAGAACCCGACCGCGAAGCCAGGGACATCACGCTCAAACAAGTGCTAAAAAAAGAGCGCATCGCAAGACTCGAGGACACGACAGCGAGCAAGATCCTAAGAGCTCCAAGCCTTGGAGAATGGCGCGACGCCAAGGAAGACACAAAAACGACCAAGGGGGGAAAGCTTACCATCCCGTTGTTCAACGGGAAGCCACACGGAGGCAAGACACCCCCACACACGAGCAAGGCGAAGGCCAGCACGCTGACCCGTCCATCGCTCAAAGGGCGTGATGGTGTGAGGGAGAGGACCATGAGGGATGCAATCCCAGACCCACGTCATGTAGGACATGGCTTCAAAGGCAAACAGTGACGACTGCCCAGAGGCGGAGAGAAGGGAGCGCACCCCGTCGGCCATTGTGCAGTTCAAACGCTCGGACACGCCGTTCTGCTGAGGTGTGTAGGGGGCAAAGGACTCAAGACGAACACCACGGGACTCGAGAAAGCGAGAGGTGGGACCAAAGAACCCACCACCCCGGTCGTTGCGAAAGACACCCAAGGGAAGAAGACAGGCGTATTCAGCATGAGGAAGCCAGGATTCAAGAACATCAGTGACGTCACTCTTGTGACGAAGGGCAAAGATCCACCGGTAGTGAGAGAAGTCATGAGTGATGCGCAACACGTAGCGATCGAGGCCACCAAGGAGTTTATGAGGTAAAGGACCCATGACATGAGCGTGCATGAGGTCAAGGGGATGAGAGGTGGTGGACTCAGTAGTTGTGGAAGGAGAACGATGCATCTTGCCACTGGCACAGTCCGGAAAGTCAGAGGAGCACGGA
>SZWC01006129.1:71191-81660 GCA_023375785.1 Penium margaritaceum
ACGAAGGGTGGCATCGGACTCACAGACAGACACACGGGACTGGCCACTCACACTCTCATCTCCCTGAGAGAGAAGGTGGAGCAGTTCTGCCAGGCGGCTCTCAAGTGTACGCTCCTCGTCGCGACGGCCAGAGAAATGATCGGAGGAGCGGTCGGAGAAGTGACCGTCATTGCAGGGCCAGGTAGGAATGGAGTAGTGAGAAGAGGGAGGACCATAATAGGGAGGTCCGAAGGGAGGCGGAATCAAGCCCCACGGAGTGGCGGGAGGCATCGATGGTTGGAGAGGAGCAAGAGTGGTGGTAAGGGCAGAGGCGGAGGACGAGGAAGAGGAGGAGGAGGATGCAACAGTCACCGCTGCTGTGGCCGATGAGGAGGTGACGCCCGTACGGGCCAATGGAAGTGCATGGACGATGCTAGGCGAGCATCATCACAAGGGGCCGGGCATTTCGGAGCCGAGTGACCAGTGGCGCCGCAGTTTAAGCATGTAACTTCTGTAGGGACGGCATGTCGGAGGAAGCCTTGCCACCGCAACCACCTCCACGGCCCTTGCCACCATGACCACCTCTACAGCTAGACCCGCTGCCTCCGCCATGGGAAGCAACATGGGTAGTGTGAGCAGCTGCGGTAGGAGGAGAGGAGGAGGTGGAGACGACGGCTGCAGTAGATGAGGAGGAAGAGGTGGTCACGGTAACGAGAGCTGCATGATGCATGCGCTTGTTCTACAAGTTTCTCCACCAATTTGCGAGGCAAGATGTAGTTGTTATAGAGGGGCCTGATCTCTGGAGGAGAATTGACAGGGACTGGGGCAGCAACAAGACGCTCAAGCTATGCCTGAGAGACATGCAGGTAGANGGTCAGCGGGGATGCCACGGTCGGGTCGGCATTCTACGTACCAATGTCGTTGAGGAGACCTTCAGGCCCGATATTGATGAGAGCACGCACAACCCGGGCCGCCTCAGCAGGCTGAGGAACAAATGGCAGCTTGGCAGGAGAGTAATACTCCCACAGGAGCTCACCCTGGGCCCAGGTGCTGAAGCGTGTCTCCCAAGAGGTGAAGGTTAACTTAGACATGAACTGAGGCGATGGGCTCTCAATGTCCTTCTGCATGGCGGGGAGTAGGACCCAAGTGAGAGCAGCTGTGGAGAGAGCAGGTGAGGAGGAGCTAGAAACACCACCACCAGGAGGAACAGATGAGTCAGCAGAGGCAGTCTCCTCAGCAGGCCGAACATCAGCGAGAGCCGGGACGGCGCGCAAGCGCTCTATGACTAGAGTAGCCACGGTGGTGGCCAGTTCCTGCTAAGCTTCCCGTTCCTGTTGCAGTTCATCCTCTACCGTACTGGATCATGAACTTGCCAAAAATAACTTTTTCAGTTCGCCCATGCGTTCCATAAATTATTATTTGTCGTTTGGGCAAATCAGGCTGTTGATTCTGGCGACACCAAAATCTGATGTACCCCAATAATCTGGAGGAAAAAGGACCACGGACAGGGCCGGTCGACTCGACCAGACTCGTAACAAGGGCTTGTCCTCGCAGATTGATGTGCCACGTCAGCCAAAGTGGTGCTGGACATGCGCTTCTGTGCATCTTTGACGTCCGACATCGCAGTCTGGCCTCTTCCAAAGGGCAAAGTTGAGACCGTCGGTGAATTTGAGTGTTGCGACTTTCCCCGTCTAACGCCTTGGGCAAACACCCATAAAATAAAAAAGTACCTGATTTTAGGTGACTTCTAGTAACACTAAAAAGGAGATCAAAATCTCGGCGAATTCATGATCCAGTACGGTACTTTGCGGCGAGCTGCTTGCTTGCTTGAGCTAAGGGCAGCTTGCAATGCCTCTATGGTTTCTTCTGGCCCTGGCATGATGGGAAATGAGATGAAAGGCAGGAGAATAGGATAGAGAGGAGATGGATGCTCACCAGACCACTGGCGAGGAAGCAGTGAAAAGAGGGGAGGTACCACTGCGGAGGACAGCCACCCACCCGGACAGCCACCCACCCGGCAACGAGGTATGGTTAATCGCTTGCTTCTTATACACTGATGAGTGCGTGTATCATGACGTGTGAGGATATGAAGTTCCATAAAAGTTTCAGTGTTGAAGAGCTTACATACTGTTCACTCAATTTCAGTTTTAAAGTATGCAATAACATTCCCTTTTTTTTTAAATCGTTGAGGAATGCAAATATGTCAAAAAATCTCCACAAACAACAAAAGTCTGATATATGTCTCTTATGTTCTATTTATCTGGCATATATTGTGCTCGTAACTTTAATGGAGACAACGTGTATGACATAGTACTGGGATCTGTTTACAGGGATAGCTGTCAGATTTGTTGAATCTCGATGGTGTGCGAGTGTCCCGCCCTCCCTACCCAATTTATTGTATCGGGGCGTGTATCCACTCGAGGTCTTCAAACGTACACAACTGTTTTGGTTAGGTTGCTTTGAGAATGACGATTTTGGGTTCCTCCCAACCACACCCCCTCCCCTTTGAACCCAGAGTGTNGGGGGGGGGGGGGGGGGGGGAGAGACTGGACGGTCTCCCCCCTCCCCAAAAACATGGAAAGTGTATTGGGTGAATGTATTGGACGATGAACGATGCGTTGTACAAAAATGATGAACATAATGTACACTGGTGAGCATCAAATGATATGACTTCCATGTGGTATCAAATCCATCGATTCGAATGCATCGATGAACGTGATCCATCAGATTTTTAAACATCTGTTTGAAGTTGAGAATTGGATACGAGTTTTTCCAGATGGCGTTTGCTCTAACTATATAAATGGTGCCCGTTTGAACATTCGAAATGCCGCAAGAGTTTTTGAGCTATTTCCACTCGCTCAACGGGTGCCTCCCCCCCAAGACCAATAATATATCGGGGGAGTGTATTCGTTAGTGTATCTGGCGTACTGTGCAAAAAGTACAAAAGTGTACGATGTAGTTCACCTGACTGTGCCTTCTTCTGCACTTCTCTCGGTGTACGTCATTTGTGTATTATCTTTCATCTCTGTGCAATACACCGTCCAATACACTGACCCAATACACTTTCTATTGGTGAGGAGGGGGAGGGGAGGGGTTCGCGGATCACACTTCCCCCCCCCCCCCCCCCCCCCAACATAGAAAGTGTATCGGATGAATGTATTGGAGAGTGAACGATGCTTTCTAGGGACGAAATGGAAACAATGTTCACTGGTGAACACCATTTGATGCGGTGTCAAATGCATCCATTTGGAGGCATCGATGAACGTGATCCATCAGATTCTTCAGTTCCTTCTTAACATCGAAAATCAAGTACATGTTTCCGCTAATGTTCTTCTGTTCTCAAGTACGAATGTTACCGGTTGGAGCAGTCGAAATGCAGCCTGAACCTTCACACTATTGCCATGTGAGTGACGATCAAACTGTTGCTCAACTGGCGACTCCATCCCCTCATTCCCCCTCTCCCGTTCAGTTAGTGTAGGGGTTGTGTATGATCGTGCATATTGTATGGGGTTCTTAAAACACACCCGATTGTAAAACAAATCTTCCTTAGCTTCCTCAACCATCGATCGTCACTTATCCCTCATCTCACGTAAACCTAAATTATTGTAACATTTTAACTGTTACCATTGAAGGTTGGGTAATGAATTATAGGCGAGAGAAACAAAAGAATTTTGGGAATGTATTTGGATGTTGCGTTTTGGTCCGTGTATGAAAGCGAACTGTATGCCATTTCTTGATTTTACAGCAATCCATACAATTGCCACCTAAATTGAGGCAGCTTAGATTACATTCGATGTCCATGGATGCGAGCAACTAGTGTATAAATTCGATACGTTGTGCAAGGCGCAATCAAAACAACTTAAGGACGTACAACTGAACAGGATCCTCAAATTAGCTGTCAAACCTCCCACCGATGAAGGGACGATCTTGACAGTTTGTGTCGCTACTTTGGCAATGGTGATGATGGCAACCTAGTGAAATAGCTTTTTCACCTTTCTTGGTTCTCGTGAATGTACCATATTACGGCACAGGTTTCACGTCGGATGATATACACAACTTTTAACAGCCTCGAAGCATAAATACATATAGGAAAAATACCCTAGTTCGAGCACGTTATGCACCACCATTTATCATCATGAAGTAAGATGTTTGTGTTGATGGCACTACTTCGTACCATCAAGTTATCCATGAACATTCATTCCATTGGAATCAAAATGGATGATGGTTTATTGTTTTTTATGGGTGTCATGAAGACCTTCCACCACAATTCTTTGAAGTTTCCCAACATATTCCTCCTTGAGTCCAACTAAGATGTGAAGATGTACACAGTTGTAAGTGTATATTTTTTAGGGATGATTGGTCACATATGCCGGCAACGGCCACCGTCAGGCAGAGAATGCCCGTGACTGTGGCACCTACAACTACTGCTAATGTCGACACAACAAGGACACCTGTCGTGATGTGGTGCGTGAGATCACGAGGGGTTTCGGTAGGGGTCAGAATTATGGCTGCAGTGGACGCACGAATGGAGCCGACGGTGCTGGCAGTTGCGTCGGCTATGGAGGATGCCACGGTGGCTACAGCAGCAGCTGCTGCTGTAACCTGCGTGGCAATGTTGGCAGCTGCAGCAGCGAGTAAGGTGAGGGATGCCGCCATGTGTGCGTAGGCCTCGACTGCCCTATCCACCGCTGTTTGTATTGGAGCCCTGCAAGCACGTGCCGTGGCTGAGAAGGTTCCGGCAGCACCTGTTGCGGCATCGAGAATGGCCCCGGCCAAGCTGATGATGTCCGTGTGGAGGGGAAGAACGGGGATCACCCCGGGCACCTCACGTGCCGTGGACGGCTAGGCCTTGTCAGCTGCGGTAGGGCCTGGAGTAGGATTGGAGGCTGATGCAGGGATGGATGTCGGGTCCTCCCGGGAGGTTGCATGCTTGAGGGACGAGGTGGTGACGTCAGTAGATCGACCGTTATGTAGACTTGGCAATCAATTTCACGGTCTCGCTCTTCTGCTTCATGTTCTTCTGGTGTGGTGATGTCCTCACGCCAGTAAGAGTTGTCCAACATGCAAAACCAGAGTGGCGTGTCATCGTCAGTGGGTGAGGGCTCATCAACGACCCGCGGGTCCTCCCACCCACGCTCAGCGTAGCGGGCAGCTGTACGTGGCGAGTCCAACTCTTTGTCAGGAGGACCGTCGAATGGCGGTGAATCCAGCGTGGCAGGCATTATGGCTATAGACGCAGCTGATAGATGTTGCTGCCACTGACTGAGATGATGCAGATGATGGCTGTGTGTGGGAGCACCGTCTGCCCTGTGCTTGGGATGCTGCTTCAGATGGAGGCAGAAACCGCACAAGGCAGACAAGGAATGCCGGGCAGCTGAGCACCGTGAGACGGCTGAAAGAATAGCAGCAGAGAGCTACAACATTGAGCTACGGGAGAAGTGCAAGACAGCAAGAGAAAAGGAGCGGGGCTGCCTTGTGGCCACGAGGTGCAGAATGTGGCGCAGCGTAGACATAGAGGTGGGGCAGTAGAGGGTCACAGGTGGAGAACTGTACGTTGTCGTGGAGCCAAATTGCTAAAGATTCGGCAGCGAGGAACAGCTGTGAGTTTTGGTGGAGCCGGACTGCCGGAGAATCGGTTGTGAGAGACGGCTTTGAGCTGCGGTGACGCTGAACCGACGGGGAGTTGGCGGTGAGAGTGTCGTGGACCCGTCGCAGCGGCAAGAGTACCATCCTGCGGGTGAGTCACGGGTCCAGGATTGACGGGGAGCAGGGGCTTACCCCTTATGCTCTGATACGAGTAGTTACTAGGCATCTTTCTAGCTAGACAAGAAAACCATGTGTGCGAGAGCTAGGGAGCATCGGACGCCATGGACACGGTAAGCTTGCCTTAGAAATGTTAGGTCATGAGATAGACAAGGATTGGGGAGCGGAGAGTGAGAGTCTAAGGCCGGTGAGTGCATGCCGACAGTGAGTAGACACTCGAGCCGACGTGCTCCGCCACCCGGGGATCAAGCCCACACACTCAGAATTACTCGAGGATGGCATTTCACCAGTGTACAGCCAACGGCTGACACAATGGCCCCCAAGATCAGCACCTGGGAAAATCATGCAGCTCCTCCAAACACCAAGAGGCAAGTCACAATGATGCAGGGATCGGTAGTAATAATGTATGAAACCTAGCATTAACCACATCAAGGCAAGATGTCAAATGACGGCCATGCATGTGCAAGGGGGCACTCCAAGTTAGATCAGCTGCTTCATGAAGACAGAGCCAGCAGTCAAGGAGCACTTGTGTGACGCCTCTCCAGGTAAGGCCACGATCATTTAATTTGTACATGTGTGTGTGCCACGGAGAGTGCGACAAGAGGACACAGAGATGTGAGTGGCCAACGAGACTTCAACAGTTACAACCCCAACATGTGGTGATTGAGATGTTGGTCATGGAAACCATCCAAAGAAGTATACATAGCTTTGTTTCTGCATTACTTTCAAAATTGTTGAAGTGAACTGGTGAATTCTACTTCTCACATGACGAGGCTACAATCGATAGCATAATGTCTTACTTGTAAGAAGTGAGCCATAGAAACTAAATAATTAATGGCCTTGCGACGTGATCACCTGTTGATCCGTTGATCATATGCGTCCAAGTTCGGGCACAGTTGACTCTGATCACTAGGCGTGTCCGAACTTGTCTAGATCCTTGACGGCGACCCAGCCAGTGCTGGGTTATGACCCAAAAATCTACTCAGCTAACTTATCGGACCTTAAGAAACTGCTAGGAAGCCTCCTAGCCTTGCTGCTGCTGATGTGGCGACACTTTCCAGCCAGCTGGTGTGCTAGCAAGCAAGCAAGTGCAAGAAATATCAAGGGTTAGGCTAGGGAGATGCACAAAGCTTCCAATATCATAGTGTCCCTTACATTTGTGTAAGGGATAAATAAACTCTAGTTTTTGACACTCAATCAAGTGACACTTATATTCGATTATAACTTCCATCCTTCCAGTTTAAACAATGTTTTTTCCATAACCCCTTGGGATTTATGCTGTATTGTTTTGGTCGGAATGGACATTCACGTCCTTGGTCTGTCCCTCAAACTTTGGTTGTCAAGTCTTTGAAATTAAAAATCCGAGAGCGAAGTTACACCTTACAGCTCAATTTGCACGTCGTCTTGCAGCTCGCTTTGTAGTTTGTAGACTCCCACGTCCGCGTGTCCCTTCCAACAGTGGAAGACAATGCAGGACTGCACGTAGGATGTGGATATTTCACATCCTGTCAGCAGTTGTTGGAACACCTCACGGAAACTGAAATTTTGTGTCGAGAAAATAGGTTTGCGCAATTTCAGAAGTGATCATGAAAACTATAGAAAGTCCTAGCAAGCATCCAGCATGTCGTGGTAGCTGTTTGGCGGCTGTAGATGGGTGGTCCACCACCAGATGGTACTCCGGCTCCAGCTTGGTCCGCGTCAACGATCTGCACGCGTATGGACACGGTCGAGTGGTCACAGTGCGCTGTACAAGGTGGACGGGGACGGCTCACATCACAACACTCCTCCATGACCCAATGATACGCATGTCCATATGCATGCACGACTGACACAAGTGCGAAATGAGATGCTCAACGATCATTATGCACACATCCTACTCTCAGCCACCATCAGGAAAGGGGTGCAGCCCGACAGGTTGAATGGCCACCATGAACTTTCCACGTGCTAGTGCCTTGGTTAGGAATTCAGCTCATTGCATGTCCGTGCCGACACAGACAGTAGCGATCACATGCCGCTCCACCAAGTCACACACAAAATGATGCTCAACAGCAATGTGCTTTGTGCGTACATGGAACAAACCAGAAAGCTCGGCAATGACAAGGGCACCCTGGTTGTCACAATGAAGAACAATGACAGGTAAAAACAGACCCAACTCACGAAACAGACATTGCAGTCATAGCCTCAGTAGTCCCAACCCCCAGCGCAACATACTCAGCCTTGGACGAGTTCCGCACCATGAAACCTCTATTTCCCGCTGCGCCATAACACAGCGTTGCAGTCCAGCAGGAACAGGTTACCGGTCCGACTCCGCCCATCAGGCTCCAGGCCCAGTCACTCTCTGTGTAACCATCGACAGCCACCAAGCACTGCCAGTGAAAGCAAAGCCCGAGGTATGGCATGGAGACCACATAACGCACCACTTGCACAATAACATGTAGGGAAAGTGCTTGCGAACACTGGGAGAATTATGCAAGCAGAAAAACGGCAAAGACGATGTCCGCGGGTGGTCGTTGTCAGGTACAAGAGTGAGCTAAAGAGATGCAGGTGCAGGGTCACGTCCACTGGCTCACCCAGCTGGATTGGGATCGTCACCTTTAGGGCATCGTGCCTATCAGGGATGATAGGCATGGAGGCGGTGGGCACTGCACCGAGGAGGTTTGCGAACCGTCTCCTCCACAGTGCTGGCATAAAATGCTTGTTGAAGCTGGAGTGTCCGTCTTCAGCGGTCACGCACCACCTCCATCAAAGGAATACAGCTACAAAACCGAGGTTCTTCATCCTATAGGCGGTCTTAAACACTGCCTTGGCCTCCTTCATAACCTCCATCAAGGGAGACACGATCCAGAAGGTCAATGATGTAGACCAGGATGGTAGTGAAGTGCTCAGCTATATTTCAAATGAACAGGGACGCATCGACGTCGCTTTCCACGTACCTAGTGCGTGTGAGGATGCCGCTGGTTGTAGCACCTAGGAGATTGCTTTAGGCTATACAAGGCCTTCCAAAAGTTCCACACCTTGTCACCAACCTCAAAGCCAGGTGGCTGGACCATGTAGATCTCCTCCTCGAGTGAACTATAGAGGAGTGTGTTGTTCATGTTCATCTGATATAGTTCTTAATTGTGCTAGACAACAACTCCGAACAAAGTACAAGCCGTGGTTGTGCAGCCAACAAGGAAGAAGGTGTGGGTAAAGTCCACATCCTCAACCTGAGAAAATCCCTTGGCTGCCATGCGAGCCTTGTAACAATCCAGTGAGCCATCTGGCTTCACCTTCTTGCGAACGACCCACTTTGCCCTGACTGCCTTCGGCCCTGAGGGAAGGTCGTCAAGCTCGTAGAAACCGTTGTCTCAAATAGCTATGAGCTCATCCTTCCACGCAACACACCACACGGCTGCATCGTCAGTGGAAAGAGCCTCCTTCAGCGTGCCTGGATCAGGCTCCAGTAAAGGGGGAGCTATGAGTGGTAAGATAATAGCTGCCGGAGGGCGGCTCAACCGTGGCAAGTTCCGCTGCTACGTCGCAGGCCACTACAAACGCGCAAGACATTAGCTCATGGCCAACAGAGCATACTTGGAACATCTGAGTGTGGTCTGCATGGGCACTATGACCAATGGACTTCGTGCCAGGCTCCCCACTCTCGACGCTCTGAGTGGGGTAGCTGGGTGCACCGGCAGGCTGACACTCTGATTTCGAGACCTGTGGACACAGCCAACCACCAGGCTCACGCAAGAAGGCTGAGACAGAGCTGCCTGCTTGGGATGCAGCCACGGTCGGAAGGACCACAAGAGCAGAGTCTGTTGCGCTCGACAGCGGAGGTCAGGTGCACTGGACGGCGCAGGATCAGGTGCACTGCACGCCGTAGGGTCAGGTGCACTCGGGACCACGGGAGCAGGGTCGGGTGCACTGGACGGCGCACAGTCAGGTGCACTGCGTGCCGTAGGGTCAGGTGCACTTGGGATCACGGGAGCAGGTTCTGGTGCACTGGATGGTGCAGGGTCAGGTGCATCAGGATCAGGTGCGCCGCAGGGTTAGGTGCACTCGGGGCCACGGGAGTAGGGTCAGGTGCACTGGACTGCGTAGAGGCAGGTGCACAAGACGCGCAGGGTCAGGTGCAATGGACGGTGCAAGATCAGGCTCATGGGGGCCCACGGAAGCAAGCTGGGCCACGGGATCGAAGGCCAGAATGGTCAGGTCGTTCTTGGCAGGTGACCAGGCCATTGGTGTGGAAGCCTGTGAGAAGAGCAGCATGAAGCCATAGCAACTTACGGCGCAAAGAATGGTGAAGTATGGTGAGAGCTAGGTCCAGGTTAGAGGGGCGGCCATGGCAAAAGTAACACAAGTGTTCGAGTAACAAGGCACAGCCTTGTTACGGGTGGAGGCTCGCTACTCGAGCTCCACCCATCGGCCGGCGAGCGAGGCTCGCCGGCGAGACAAACCAAACGTGGGCGAAAACCCCCGAAGCCCCCAAAAGGCGCACGCGAGTGCTCGTGCTGCCTTGGGGTCACCTAACCAGGGTCACTTCACAAGTGACCTATTATTTTCCTGTCCACATGCACGAATGTAGGTCTCAAGTAGGTTTGGCATCCTAAGGCCTAAACTATGCCACTTCCAGCGAGATACCAGAAATAGTATGAATATGAAAGACTACGCATAAAGTGGTGTTGCCAAGCTCTAGCGGTGAAGATGATGATGGGCCATGCGGGCAGGATGGAGGCGACCACTCGTGG
>SZWC01006129.1:86137-97257 GCA_023375785.1 Penium margaritaceum
GGGTTCTCTGGATCGGCTCCTTCCCCCCCAAACCGGAAATGACGGATGGAGTATTGCTGGTCTTCCGGAAGCGCGCGGACCAGGGCATTAAATGCTCTCAGGAGTACCCGCGCGTCCGTGCCATTGGGCGGCGGAGCTAGGTAGTACTCCTCAAGAGTGTGCTCCGCCGCCCACGAAAGAAATACGTCCTTCCAAGAAAGGAAGTCGGGCGTGCCGAGCGGCGGCGGCGTCAGATCCTTGTGGGACAGGACCTTGCTGAGGTCGTCCCACGTCATTCCTGTGGAGGTGGCACCGGCGCCGGCACCCACTCCTGCGCTAGTTCCGGCATTTGCACCGGCACCTCCTGGGGTTGAGGCCGCTGCACTCATAGCTCCTGGGAGACACAGTAGGAGCTAGAGAAGTCGTGCGTGCTCAGCTGTTCCCTCCTTGGCGCCGAAGAAAAATTCGGCAGCAATTCGCCGGGCCCACTTTGGGCCCAGTTTTCTGCCGCGAGCCCGTAGCTCGATGGGAAGCACCTCTGTTGGTCTCAGGACTCCTGCCAGGCCGCCTTCGACCTGCACAGCCGTGGTTTGGGCCGGGAGACCCCGCCGTCACCTTGGGTGAGGGGTGACGGCGCTTGGGCTCTCTCCCCCCGCTCTCCTTCTTCCTTAACTTCGGCCCCCCCTTCTTCTGCCGCCTCCAACCTCTGTGCGCGACCTAGGGGGGTGCTTTCGACGTGCCTGGGGCCTTGCGCGGCCTGCTGTTGCGACAGCCGCGCAGATCTACTCACGCGCGCTACCTGGCCGCCCTCGTTTTTGCTCGGCGCCGACCCTATCCTCCACCCTTTGGCCTCGAACACGGCTCTGATACCATGAGAAGAGCAGCACGAAGCCATAGCAACTTACGGCGCAAAGAATGGTGAAGTATGGTGAGAGCTAGGTCCAGGTTAGAGGGGCGGCCATGGCAAAAGTAACAAGGCACAGCCTTGTTACGGGTGGAAGCTCGCTACTCGAGCTCCACCCATCGGCCGGCGAGCGAGGCTCGCCGGCGAGACAAACCAAACGTGGGCGAAAACCCCCGAAGCCCCCAAAAGGCGCACGCGAGTGCTCGTGCATGTGGACAGGAAAATAATAGGTCACTTCACAAGTGACCTATTATTTTCCTGTCCACATGCACGAATGTAGGTCTCAAGTAGGTTTGGCATCCTAAGGCCTAAACTATGCCACTTCCAGCNACCCGGTCTTCACACCCTCAACATCATGCGTGCCGTGCAATGTGACAAAAAGCTGGCGATGCGGCGACATGTGATGCGATGCTGCGGTGTCAAACAACCATTCATGCATGGGCAATGAATGCGACGTGGTAATGTGCGTATGCCCCAACTTCTGACCTGGCGGCTGTGGGCTGGCAGTCGGCTCAGGCGGTTGCTGCTCCATGGGCACACTCCACCCTGGTCCTGGTGGTAGTGCCAACGGCTGCTGTGGCTCAGCCGTCTCGGTGTACACCCTCTGTGCCCATGCTGGGACCGGTGCTGGTGCGCTGAAGTATGGGGGCGTGAAAGCGGGCCACTGGTACGGCAGTGGAGTTGACGCTGGTGCTGATGGATACATGGGCGGCTGCAACTGTGGTGGACCAAATGTTGCCGCCCCAAAGGGTGCCGGCACACGAGGCCCTGCCACATGCTGAGTCGCCCATGCTGGAGGATGCAGCTGCTGNGATTTCACAAGGGCTAGGCCTTCGACCGTAGGGAGACACCACGAAAGGCGCAAATGCGGCCCAATGGGAAGACTTTGGAGCCCTGCTGGTCCTCAGTGTACCAAACACATGCGAGGGAGCCTCAAACGCGGGCCAGGTGAAGGTCAGCCCGATGACCAAACCAGAGCTCGTACGGTGTGACATGGTCCGGCAGGGGACCGTGCACGAGGCGGTTCCAGACCCACATCACGTAGGCAAAGCCTTCAGAGGTAAAGGACTCAGGAAGGCCGCAACGGGACCGCATGACGCAAACCACACCCTCCATGGTACGGTTCTAATGCTTTTACACGCCAATCTGCTAGGGGTTAGCAAGAGCAAGGACCTGGTGAAAGACACCGTGCTCAGCAAAGAAGGAGTTCATCTTGCTAAGGAACTCATCACCATGATCCGAGCAAATTGTGCGGAGGGTGTGTCGAAACTGACGCTCAGCCTTGACGAGCAACAAGCGGACCACTAGAGCAACATCGTTCTTGTGACAGAGGCTGTAGACCCATCTCATCTGGGTGAAGTCGTCGGTGAGGGTGAGGACATATCGCCCTTGATTGGGGAGGAACTCGACGAGAAGGGGGCCGAGAAGTTCAGAGTGGACCAGTTCCAATGGGTGCAATGCCCGGGAGGCGGAGTCACGGTAAGCACAGCGATGCATCTTACCTTGGGTGAAAAAGAGGCAATCGGTCTTGGGCGGCTTCTCGAAGGAAGCCACATCAAGACCGAGGGCGGACTGCGTCGGAATGTGCTTGGACAAGGTGTCCGAGCTCACGTGATAAAGGCGGTGATGCATCTTTGAGCCCAAATTTATTACAGTCAGGTAATGCTTCTCCACACGCATCATCACGGGCCACAAACACAACAGGACAAGAAGACTGCAAACCGCATGGCTGTATCAACACACTTGCACCTTCCTGAGTGAGGAGCACCAGAAGGTGACGGAGCTCTATTATGATGCGTTTGTGTGGGTCTGCAGCATCTGCGTCAGTGGAGGTGGGTGGAGGGTCAGTTGCGCTTGTGGTCGCACGGCTGGTCTGGGTGGTGCTGGAGGCAGCTGTCCGCTGGGTGTGCGTGACCTGAAGGCCTCGCATGATTCACGTGCAGTCGAGGGGTTGTGAGGACTCTGTGTGGCGATGTGAACCCCCACAGTTGTAGTATTGGACTGAACGTCCACTGCCACCACCGGACTGCTCCGGACGCTGCCGCTGCTACTGCTGCTACTATCCCTTGCCACAACTCTGTTTGCCTTTTTTCCCCTGAGGAGAAGAGGGGTAGTCGGTGATGCGATTGTCACTACAACCAGCGGACTCGCCTGATGAGCCTGGGCAGCCTCACGTACGGCCGTTTGCTACAAGTTGTACTGATGGATCCAAGGAAGCAGCTCCAAGGAGTCTGAAATCTTGGCAAGAATCATATGGTCGTTGTAGGTAAACATGTCAACGAACTCCATGTGGACCCCGGCCATGATGGTGTGCAGGGTCCACAGCTGGGAGCCGCCGATGGTGCTGGGGCGAGTGTAGATCCACATGGCCCAACGCCAGTAGGGTGCCGCTGACTCATAGGGACACTGCCAAAGGGAGCTGAACTCCCGAAGATGCGCTGTCATTGTCACATGGCTCTCTGTTGCTTGCAGGGTTAGGATCAACTCCCAGCCGCGGTGGAGGTCCGCTCCGGCGCCCTTACCAGGGGTCCCTAAGAACGGACACAAGTCGACAATGATGTCCTGGGATATAGCGTAGAGCAAGCTGCGCATGGCTCTTGTCACAACCTGCACCTAGCTGGGGCCGGCCGTCTAATACTGGCTCTAGCAATGTGGCCAGACGCCGTCCGCATCAGCCGACACATGGAATTGGATCTCCTAGTTGTCGAACCCAACATTACTGTTGTAGCGTGGGGTCTCAAAATCCTTCGGCCATCTATCCGTGGGAAGGGTGACCTCAGGAGCACGCTCGAGCACATGAGGAATCAGAAGTCCATCAATGGACATGTCAGGAGAATGGCGCATCAAGAATGAAGGTGCAGGCAACCCGGAATCTTACAAGGGAGTGGTCCGTTGATCCAAATGGTGACTTCTCATTCCCTGGACGGTGTCTTGCAACCTGGGGCCAGGAACCTGGTGAACGGTCACTCCAGGATCTTGTGATTGCTGCTGTTGACCATCGTTGTTGTCATTGTTGTTGTTGTCTCCAGCTAGAATGTGCTGTTGCACGCCCTGCTGCTGCACGCCCTGCCAATGCGTGTCCTACTGTGGTGCTCCGGCAGTGACTGGCGGAGGGTGTTGCATTTTCTGCAGCATAGTGAGAATCTCCTCGTGAGTGGCAACCTGCGCCGCCTGCTGTTGTCCGATGTCCAGAGGGAGCCAAAAGAGGGAGCCAATGGCCTGAGGGCGAGGACTCGATGTCTCAGCCACGGAGCTAGAGCCGGAAGGAGCATCTGGCTCCTTCTTTTTGTTGTTGCTAGGTGCCATGTGGGCCGCTCGAAACATGAAAGTGGTCATAAATCTAACTACATTTATCAAGGGCTTGGGATGCGTGGAAAATTAACATCCAAGTCAAGTTTTCGGCTAAATTAGTGATGATGTCATCACCCACAATGATGACATCAGCATGAAGGTTGTCCAAATCAGGCAAAACTTGGAGCAATGATGTGGCAGAGGATGCTGAATTTAATGATGGTACTTTGTGAAAAAAACTGTGAAGGGTCAAAAACATCACAGGTTTTGTCAGAGCCCAAAATCCAAAATAATTCTAGATTTGAGAGCGTGTTTTTTTTTTTCTTGTATTCTACAAGGCACAAAACAAAGCACGAGTGCAAGCAATGGAAACATCCTAACCAGGGCTTTCTAACGAGCCCTTGAAAATCTAAAGCGGTGGTCATTTGGGACCGTCACGCTCTCACTCGTCCGGGATGGTTGTAGTGCGACCTAACTAAAACTTCCGAGAAGCTTCACGGATTGCATAGGGACATCACATGCCCCAACTGCTGCTGGAAAAAATTGGACTACCCTCTGCTGCCTTCATGGTGGTGGCATGGTAATGCGGTTGTAGCTTTTGATGCAAGGGTGTCTCTGCTGCTGCAAACTGCTACGGCAGGTCACAATGGGTTGGTGGGCCCTTCCAGGGCCGTGATTGGAGCAATGACTCTCACAGCTGATGCAACTGCTGTGTCTCTGCTGCGCAGCTCAGAAAGGGATGCCTTGCTGCCATGAATTCATGAAAAAATTCTAGGAAGCTTCCTTGTCTTGCTATTGCTGATGTGGCGACACTGTCCAGTCAGCTAGCGTAATAGCAAGCAAGTAGGTGGAAGAAACAGCAAGGGTTAGGCTAGAAAGACGCGCAAAGTATCATGAGCTCCAATATCTTAGCAATGCAGCAAGATTCAAAAACTGACAAGCACATTGAATAAGTACTTGCCGCGGTGCACGGTGGTTGACGCAAATGGCAGGGTCAGTTTGTCTCACAACCTGTCCAAAATCACTGTTGTGGCCGCAACTCTGTGCATTGGCATCCAAATGACACACCGTATGAATTTAGAGATGCGAAATCTTGAGCCGGACACTACGCTAGGTCACATGCATGGGTCTGGCATTGAGTGGAGGACAGACAAAGAAAAAACATGCAAACAGGACACATGGCCAGATTACCCAGAAAATCCGAGAGTCAGTAGAAAAACTGCATAAGGTCCCAGCAAGCATCTGGCAGCTACAGATGGATGGATCACCACCAGACGGTGCTCCGGCTCTAGCTGGACCCACTTCAAGGAACTGCACGAGTATGAACACGACCGACTGGTCATAGTGAGCTGTACAAGGTAGACGGGGACGGCTCACATCTCTAGTTCTTGTACTGCTGGTGCTACACGTTTGTACCTTGTCGTAGCACTAATTGTCCCATGTTGTTGATGGGGTGTAATACACGCAAGCGGCCTCTTGACTCTCTCCACACACACTATCATTGTAGGTGACTAGTCTGAAGTGAAGATTTCGGACACAACATCGACGCACGTCCAATGAATTTTGCACTACTACACTCAGCCAAGTGCAAGACCGGCTCTTGTTGTGTCCTGTCAGGATAAGTTCGAGAGCTCCATGGCTGTGATCAACATGACTTGCTTGGTTTATCCATAGCAAAACTTGGAGCAATACATGGTAGAGGGTATGCACCCACATACGCTCGTGGTCGATGCGGTTGACTGTGTTTTAGTCACGCATGCCTAGGCAGGTTGTTTCTTGGTGATTTCGGGTTGCTGATCCTACGGAACCACAACCGGTCTATTCCGGCATGTGAGAAACCACCGACGGCATGTTCTGTAGTTGGAAGAATATTGTGAGGAAACAAGAGCGAGAGAGTGTGTGAGAGAGAAAGACGCCATGGATTTGTTGCGAGCTCACTTAGAGAAGATATGTGAGGCACGAGTATTACATTGCAAAAGATCAAATCCCACTTTTTAACATGGGATGATGGCCTCTCAAGCCTTGTCCCTGTACGTACGAAGGAGATCAATGTTCATCCTTGCCGCTTCTCGCATTTGGTCGACTGAGAGTCGTGAGTCATCCACCACAACCAGATGTTCCATATTGTTTCTCAGTGAAAGATTAACTCCCAGGAGCAGGGCTGCGTACTCAGTACCGTTCTTTGTCGCCCCTCCCTCCCTCCAGCCAAACCCATGCCGAGCACCTCAGTACCCTCAGAGGCCCTCGGTGCCTGGCCAGCCGCATCCCTGCCTATATTTCACAACCTCCACCACTTTCTGCAACATTTGAGCTTCAAGCCCTCCAAATTCCGTCCCACTATCCGCCGCGCCCCGGTCGCAGCTCACCTCCACGTGCTGTGTCAATCATTGCCACTGTTTTTGGGTTACGAAGTATACCCTCTTGTAATCCGTTTGCCATCCACTTTTGGAACTTATTTCTCTCTTCCGTCCGTACTACCTTGTCCACCTTTGGGAGCTTGACCAAAAATGTGAGATTCATCCCTCCAGTGGACTAGGTGTTAACAAGCATTCAAACTCACAAACAACGGATAAAGACAACCTAAGACAAGAGAATGCATTGGCGCATCCCACTTGGCAGATGCATAATGAAACAAAGCTAGCGGACGGATGTAAACACAACTCTCGTCGTACCTCAAGTCACTATGTGATGACCCAGTCTAGCACTAAAAACTCTACACGTGGAAGTCTCTCTCAAATTTTCTTGACGTGGATAAAGATTGACCATCGATTACGGGGTTGATCGATCTCGAACATAGCTCAATCCAACGCAACGTTGGATGAAATCATCAAACGCGACCTCCAGCAGGGCTTGCATTTGATGAAGCCATCCAATGTCACGCCGGACCTGGCGTCTGAACGTTGTCCGCATACGCCAGATGGGATTCCAACAAGGGCAAATATATGAGAGCTGCATGGTTTGAAAAACTCGGTGACGCCAAGTGACGAGGAAAAACCGCGACTCAGGAAGGTGTCTGTTTGGTCTGCGCATGTTTCTGCAATGCCAAGGATCTATCCTGATGTATGCTTAATGCCGCGGTCAAACCTCATGAACATCGAGACCCGCCATCATAATCTTCACCAACAAAATACGCCGAGCTAGCGGCTATGACTACTCGATAGATATTCATTGGCAAACCATACGCTGGTCAGTCGGCTTCGCCATTCCTTCTATTGACTTCGGCTTAACTAAGACACCTATTGAGAAACAACAACGAAAAATGAGGAAAAAACTACTGATTGGTTTGCCATCTCTTTTGTTGTCTTTGACCTGCTCATTCATCTGCCATCCATTTTGAAGGCTTGTGGATCCCGTTTAACAATTTTTCTGACCGCACCTATTTAACTCGCAGCAACAAACAAAATGGTACCATCCTCAGTGCATTATTCATTGCTATTTGCCTCGCTCCTCTCTACGTAGAGGTTCCACGCAGGCATCCAAGAATTGCCGCTTTGACTGAAGGCCTTTCCGGATCATAAGGAGCGATTGCAGCATTGCGTATTACCAATGAAGGGCGGTCGTGATCCCGTATCAAAGGTAGGGAAGAACAAGGCACTTCGTGTAAATTTGTCCTTCCAACAAATTTCACCCGCGTAGCTTAAGCAAGTCCGCGACAAATTAGGAGAAAAACAAGACAAGGAAGTCTTCAAACCCGAATTGAATTTATCATTACCAATCGAACAAGAATAGTAGTAGCCAAGTTTTGCCAAGAATAAATATTTGGTACTACAATTACTACTTTCCATGTTACTTAGGAGCAGGAAACATGAAAATTGCTTTTTGGTATGGAGAATAATGTAAATCCTTGATGCTGAAACCTTGCAAACCAACTCATTCTATTCCCTTATTTCAAATTTTCCATGCAACCTCTAAGTTACATCATGGGTTTTATGCGCTTCATTCACTTCGTAACCCATGCACGCCTTGTGTGCAGCTTCACATCCTTGTTGCTTTTTTCTTCCATCAACTTCTCTTGCCTTTTCTCCAATCGACTGTTTACAGTCGATTGGAGAAAAGGCCGTATCATGCATGACACTTTAAGGCCTGATGGCCGCCGACTGGCGCCAAATACCCGTGATGGAGGCACGCTTGGCCAAGGCCCCACAACGCGTTGGACTTAGTTCTCTACGCCCTCAGAAGAGTACTGTCGCGTCTCACGCGAAAGGTAAATCCTCCGCCAGGCGAGTGAAGAAGGCCCATGACTCATCCTCCACGCCATCCAAGGTCTCCAATGCCAAGAGCCACGAGTAGTGTCCCCTCCGCGGGGTCGGTGCGTACTCTGCCACCTTCCACCCATCAATCGTTCCTGCTTTTCTCTTACAACAACTGTTATTTCTTTCTCTCCCATTGACTGTTTTTTGCTTTTCTCCTCCATCAACTGATTTTGCATTTCTCTTACTTAAACTGATTTTAGTTTCTCTTCCATAAACTGTTTTTGTTTTCCTCCCCCACAACTGCTTACGCTCCTCTTACATCAACTGCCTGCCATCCGTAGCCTCTTCATCCCCTTCCTTGCATGCCCTCTGTGAGGTCCTCCTCCTTCTTCCCTGCCTCAATGTGATCTCAAGTTTATGTTGACTCGAGTCCATGTTTGTTTCAAGCCCATGTGTGGCTCAAGTCCATGTTTGTCTCAAGTCCATGTTTGAATCAACTCCATGTTTGACTCAAGTCCATACTCGTCTGAAATGGTAAAAGATCGAATTTGGATGCCATCCCACTCTATGTATGAAATGGTCAAGATTCGACTTTGGGTGCCATTCCACTCTATGTACTACGTTTGCACTGCTGTGGGCTCTTTCCGTGACGATCATGTGCCACCGCTTTCAACCACTACGCGTCTCTCCGTTTGCAATCGGCTTGTTGACCTTTTCTGAAGATAATAATGAACCCACTCTATGTCCGCCGGCCGAAGATTGTGTCGTCTACATCTGATCCGCAAGTGCGCGTCCTCGCCAAGCGGCACCTATGAATGCTTGAAAGTGAGGTGTAAGGCGTCCGTGGAAGTAGCACTTGCACACCAATTCTGTGGAAGTAACTCTTGTCCATGGAAGTAGTACTTACACACCAAGCCCGTGGAAGTAGCAGTAGCACTTGTCTGTGGAAACATCATTTGCGCATCAAGTCTGTGGAAGTAGCTCGTCGTTGGAAGCAACACTTGCACACC
The DNA here is from genome assembly GCA_023375785.1 of Penium margaritaceum. Lineage (NCBI taxonomy): Eukaryota > Viridiplantae > Streptophyta > Zygnematophyceae > Desmidiales > Peniaceae > Penium > Penium margaritaceum. The sequence continues at coordinate 95,515 of SZWC01006129.1, forward strand.
AAGTTCATGGAAGTAGCTCTTATCTTTGGATGTAGCATTTGCACACCATGTCGGTGTTGTGCAAGTGAATAATATTGAAAGCACCTCGCAGTGCACGCATGTCACATAAGATGTCTGGAAGTCAATTATGTGGTTGTGCTTGAGGTATGATGCTTGAAGGATCTTCTCTTTGGTGGAATATGTTTTTGGATTTTGGTATTCCACCGTTCAGCTTTGGTACAGTGGGATGCGGCACACTGTGAGTGCAGCATCCCATGGAGAATACACAAAAACCACACAGCTTCACTACAGGAGGAGGAAGGTATCCTTGTTTTCCAAAAAATGGAGGGAGAGAGTGGAGCAGGAGGGAACCCAACACTTTGCGGGAAAGGAAGACCATGGTTGTTCTTTTTATTAGCCTGATTTCAAGTGCATCCAGTGTAGTTCAAATAGGAGTAAGGTAAAGGTACAACCCCAACATGTGTCTCCATGTTTGTGGTGATTGAGACGTGGAACGTAGCAAACATCTAGAGAAGTACATAAAGCTTTATCCTTGCAAGACTTTCAAAATCATTGAAGTCAACTGGTGAATTCTACTTCTTACATCACAAGGCTACCATCGATAGAATAATTTCTTACTTGTAAGAACTAAGCCATAGAAACACAATGATCGATGGCCTTGCAGCGTGATCACCTTGTTGGTCTGCTGATCGTTTGCGTCCAAGTTCGTGTACAGCTGACTGTGATCACTAGGTCATGTCCGAGATCGTGTAGATCCTTGACGGTGACCCAGCCAATGTTGTTGGGATACGACTCGGTAATCTACTCAGCTATCCTACCGGACCTTGAGAAACTTCTAGAAAGCTTCCTAGCCTTGCTGTTGTTGACGTGACGACACTGTCTAACCAGCTGGCGCACTAGTAAGCAAGCAGGTGCAAGAAACAGCAAGGGTTAGGCTAGGGAGATGCGCATAGTCTCATAAGATCCAATAGCTTAGTAATGTAAAGAGAACTGAAAAATGAAAAGTAAACAAAAAAAATACCTACCGCAGCGCACGGCGGGTGGTGCACGCGTCAGGGTCCGTCTGTCTCACAACAGGTCCAAAACCATTATTTTGGCCGCAACTCTGTGCACATGCATCCAAACGACGCACCGTCTGAACCTAGAGATGCAAATTCTCAAGCCCGACACTATTGTAGGTCACATTCATGGGTCTGGCATCAAGCAGTGGACACACAAAGCAAAAACATGCAAATAAGGTACATGGCCTGTCCACTGAGAAAATCCTAGAGCCAGCAGAAAAACTTCAGAAGGTCTCAGCAAGCATCCGACACGCCGTGGCAACTGTCGGGCAGTTATAGATGGATGGATCATCACCAGACGGTGCTCCGGCTCTAGCTAGGCCCGCGTCAAGGATCTGCACAAGTATGGACACGACCGAGTGGTCACAATGAGATGTACAAGGCAGACAGGGACGACTCACATCACAACACTCCCCCATGAGCTGACGGTACGCATGTCATACACGTGCACACTTGACACAAGTGCAGAACAAGATGCTCAATGATTAGTTTGCACACATCCCAATGTGCGCCACCATCAGGCAAGGGACACAGCCTGACAGACAAATGGCCACCATGACCTACCCACGTGCCAGCGCCTTGGTCACAAAGTCAGCCCGCTGCGTGTGCGTGCTGGCCCAGACGATGGCGATCACCTTCCGCTCCACCAAGTCATGCACAAAATGATGCTCAACAACAATGT
>SZWC01006129.1:106553-124354 GCA_023375785.1 Penium margaritaceum
CTAAGAAATTCTGGTGGTTTTGGGTTATATTTTTGCGCCGGCACCTGTCAAGCCATGTGGTTGCGGGGCCCGGCAGGTTCCCTTTCAACGCATGGGGAGTCTCGAACTCCCCAAAAATCTCACACAAACATCCACAAACCCCAATTTGTTTTGGTTTGTGATACTTGGTGGATGCGGTTCCATGTCATGCGTCGACGACGCATGACGTGGTACCTCGACATGGCTCTTTTTTCTCCTTTTGTTGTTACTGGCATGGCGGTTGAGGGGATTGATGGGTAGTTGGGTTGTTTTTTGCTAGATGGTGGGAGTCTTAGTTCCAGAAACTGTGTATATGTGACTTACGCCCTTGGGCAAAATGAAGTCGCTCATTTCTTTGCATCACAAAAGCGGGACCCATTCAGAACGTATATGACCACAAAAATGCTCTTCACATATGTGGCTGACGTTGCACAAGCCAGATGAGAACAGAGCAAACTAGAAAGGAAATGTCGACTCTCTTTCCTGTACCTAATTCGTCTTCATTACCAGGCTGATTGCGTTCTATGGTTTGACGGCACCGTATCTGGCCAGCATGGACATGAGGTGCGCATCCACCCTAACGGCAAACGACCGCCACCATCATTGAGTAGCGGCGGCGACCGCCTCTGGGCGTGCCTGGGAATGGGTTAATAGGCATGAGCCAATAGGCTCGCTCAGTTGTTCATATCAGCTTTGAACCTTCGTCGACATTCATGGGAGGTGCCTATCAGCTCACATGTTTTCCCCTCTTTTTTTACCCCTANCCGTGAACGTATTGTGATCATCCTGAATGCTTCAATTTCAACTGTTCGCCTATGTGGCTAGTCAGGTAGATCTTTAACTTGTGAAGCTTCCTCTCACCATTATTACCTGCGGTCGACAGACAGGCCTTTGCACATCATGACCTGTTACAACACTGTAGAATGAAAGGCATGATCGTGTCAAGGATTGGGCAAATGGCAAAATTTGGGTACCCATAAAACACAAGGTGTAACTCTCATTTGCCCAGCATTGGAAGAGATTGAAATTGAGATTGAAAGGCCCCCAATCCTTTTCCATGCTCGCCCGCGACATGTGTCGCTGACCGAGCTGGAAGAAATGGCGCATGGCCATCCGGGTGATCGACGGTGAGCGATAAAATTCGTTGACCGATTGCTTGCGAGCTGTCGATGATTGGAATCTCGATCGACGGCTGGCGAGGTCGACGTTCACTAACTTTCGTTGTTGATCGTAGATCGGCCAGAGTTTCTCGATCACTACGGGGACTTTGAAACTCCGGCTGGGAGCTTAAGGAAAAATAGAAGAAACCCCTGGATCATAACTACAAACCTTTAGTTTTAGGCATTAAACCTAAAAAACCCGTCACCTAAGAAATTCTGGTGGTTTTGGGTTATATTTTTGCGCCGGCACCTGTCAAGCCATGTGGTTGCGGGGCCCGGCAGGTTCCCTTTCAACGCATGGGGAGTCTCGAACTCCCCAAAAATCTCACACAAACATCCACAAACCCCAATTTGTTTTGGTTTGTGATACTTGGTGGATGCGGTTCCATGTCATGCGTCGACGACGCATGACGTGGTACCTCGACATGGCTCTTTTTTCTCCTTTTGTTGTTACTGGCATGGCGGTTGAGGNGGCACCGTATCTGGCCAGCATGGACATGAGGTGCGCATCCACCCTAACGGCAAACGACCGCCACCATCATTGAGTAGCGGCGGCGACCGCCTCTGGGCGTGCCTGGGAATGGGTTAATAGGCATGAGCCAATAGGCTCGCTCAGTTGTTCATATCAGCTTTGAACCTTCGTCGACATTCATGGGAGGTGCCTATCAGCTCACATGTTTTCCCCTCTTTTTTTACCCCTAAACAGACGTCAACGGTACAGATGACCCCTCGCATATCGACGGTTCACCATCGTCCACCACCCCAATCTCGGATCAGCTTCTCTCGAAGCGTCGCCAACATGCTGTTGCCACGCCCAGCTCAACGCAGCCTCCATTCTCCCCTCTCCACTTCACTTGTCCACAAGGCCTCTCCGCCGGTAGGCCACGTGCACAACTGCAAACATCACACAGCCATGGACGACGACATGCAAGCCCAAGCGACTATGCTAGCCATTCTGCTATGCATCCTAGCTTGCTTTCATTGCCTATAAAAACCTTACCTTACATGCGCACTGACAGGGCACCAGTACATAAGTGAGCTCCTACGCCATGGGAATAATGTGAGGGTGCATGACATTCTTCCCATTGAGCCATGGTGGTTCGACCTACTAGTGTGCATGTTGGTGGAGGTAGGGTTGCAGCCCACGAGATGGGTCTCTGTAGAGGAGTCCGTGGCTATATTCCTCTTGGCAATGACCACTAGGAAAGGACAGCGCAGGCGTGTGGAGACCTTCCAGCATTCATGTGAAACAATTTGTCGCCATTTCAGACGTGTTCTCCACCGCGTCCTCCTCCTTGGACCAACGGTCATCACGGTGCCTGACCTGCAACATGTCCCTNGAAACCCCTGGATGATAACTACAAACTTTTAGTTTTAGGCATTAAACCTAAAAAACCCGTCACCTAAGAAATTCTGGTGGTTTTGGGTTATATTTTTGCGCCGGCACCTGTCAAGCCATGTGGTTGCGGGGCCCGGCAGGTTCCCTTTCAACGCATGGGGAGTCTCGAACTCCCCAAAAATCTCACACAAACATCCACAAACCCCAATTTGTTTTGGTTTGTGATACTTGGTGGATGCGGTTCCATGTCATGCGTCGACGACGCATGACGTGGTACCTCGACATGGCTCTTTTTTCTCCTTTTGTTGTTACTGGCATGGCGGTTGAGGNGGTCTCTGTAGAGGAGTCCGTGGCTATATTCCTCTTGGCAATGACCACTAGGAAAGGACAGCGCAGGCGTGTGGAGACCTTCCAGCATTCATGTGAAACAATTTGTCGCCATTTCAGACGTGTTCTCCACCGCGTCCTCCTCCTTGGACCAACGGTCATCACGGTGCCTGACCTGCAACATGTCCCTCTGAAGATTTTCAGATCCGCTCGCTTCTTCCCATGGTTCAAGGACTGCATAGCAGCCTTGGATGGGANGGTTTTGGGTTATATTTTTGCGCCGGCACCTGTCAAGCCATGTGGTTGCGGGGCCCGGCAGGTTCCCTTTCAACGCATGGGGAGTCTCGAACTCCCCAAAAATCTCACACAAACATCCACAAACCCCAATTTGTTTTGGTTTGTGATACTTGGTGGATGCGGTTCCATGTCATGCGTCGACGACGCATGACGTGGTACCTCGACATGGCTCTTTTTTCTCCTTTTGTTGTTACTGGCATGGCGGTTGAGGCGATTGATGGGTAGTTGGGTTGTTTTTTGCTAGATGGTGGGAGTCTTAGTTCCAGAAACTGTGTATATGTGACTTACGCCCTTGGGCAAAATGAAGTCGCTCATTTCTTTGCATCACAAAAGCGGGACCCATTCAGAACGTATATGACCACAAAAATGNTTGGCAATGACCACTAGGAAAGGACAGCGCAGGCGTGTGGAGACCTTCCAGCATTCATGTGAAACAATTTGTCGCCATTTCAGACGTGTTCTCCACCGCGTCCTCCTCCTTGGACCAACGGTCATCACGGTGCCTGACCTGCAACATGTCCCTCTGAAGATTTTCAGATCCGCTCGCTTCTTCCCATGGTTCAAGGACTGCATAGCAGCCTTGGATGGGACCCACATCCCCGCATGGGTTCCTATCCCTCACCAGCAGCCGTACTACAATCGCAAGTCAGAGCGTACTCAAAATTTTCTACTGGCTATTGCATATGATGAGACTATTACATGGGTGCACACAGGTTAGGAGGGCTCAGCACATGACAGCCGTGTGCTGCGCGATGCATTAGCGGACGGGTTCAACATTCCACCTGGCAGGTACTACTTGGCTGATGCCGGTCACGCTTTGTCCCGCTCGGTGCTGACTCCCTTTCGGGGGGTTCGGTACCACCTACGGGACAACGCAGTGGAGGGGGCACCGTATGAACCAGAGACACCGCAAGATTTGTTCAACTTATGCCAATCATCGCTGCGCATGACAGTGGAGCGTGTAATCGAAAGTCAAGCACAAGTTTCAGATCCTCCACGATATGGAGGGGTACTCCCTCCGCACTCAGAGTGACATCGTCGTGGCTGCATGCATTCTGCATAACATCTTCATAAAGTGCTCCGACCATGGCTATGGGTACTGTGCCGACTACAGGATGGACATTGAACAGGCACGCCGTTGGCAACACGAAAACATGGCACCAGCACCTGGCCTACAGGATGTGGAGGAGGCGAGGGCTTGGAGGATGGACATGGCCAGGCAGATGTTCCTTGCCTATGCCACAGACAGGGTTGCTAGGGTGCCATTTATGGTTAATCACCCAAAAAAATACACTTGTCATAGATTGTGCATACTAAACGCATACCTTTGGAAGTTTCGTGGTACCTTCATGGAAAATGCAACACAACTTAACCTATGACGTCTGTTCACGGACATGCAAGTGTATTTGAATGCTTGAAGACAGTAAACTTCATAGAAGGTTTGCCAAAAAAAAAAGAACACATAATAGAATCCATGGTTAAGTGCTTTATAGCCTCACTTATAGTTCGCTGTAAACGACATACGTTTGTACTTATACATGAAAGGTGTCAGAACTGCAAGGCGTGACAGTGCATATTCCTGTAACCAAAACGTAAACATTTCAGAATCCCTCCGAAGTCACATTCGAGGGGTTTGGACTTCATTTATTTGCTTTTCCGGGCTCCTGCTGGGCCTCGCGGTAGCGAGGCTCAGCAAGTTCCCATCCATCGTGGGGGGCTTTTCGGACCCTACATTCTAACCATTCGCAAAAGTCCACAAGTGTATAATCTTGTAAGTTGCACAATACACGCCCCGTTTTTAGCTGAAATAGACTACGACGGTGGGAGGAGAGGGGGACGACGCGGTGACCAATCCGACGTTGTCTTCTTTCAATATCGGAAAACTCTCTTGCAACAATCTATTTTCAACAATCGGCGGTGAGCACGCAAAAATCTTTCATCGTACCCGTTTACAAAACCCCGCTCGTTCGATCGTGATCGTCAATAAGCCTACATCGACAGTTTGCGAGTTTCGGCAAGAGATTATTCCCCAGTACATTAGTGTTTTTTTTCTTCAACCACATAATCTGGATACACTGACCAGATACACTTCACAGATACACTCTAACCTTTTGGGGGGGGGGCAGCCGGAGATCAAGCACCCCCCCCCAAATCATCAAAGTGTATTGGGTGAATGTATACGGTGCGTGTATCAAAAGGCAAGTGATAGACATGTAAGAAGGTACAATAATGTACAATACATTCGTGAACAAAACTTATGGTCACCACAATACACGCCTCGATACATAGTTCTAATACAATCGGTCATCGTGGAGGGGGGTGCGAATCGTGTTCGTTGATGCGATCAAATGCGAATACATTAGTGGATTTTTTTCCATTATCACACAAAATCCATGCACTGTCCAGATACACTTAGCTAATATACTCGACCTATCGGGGGGGGGGACAAGCTTGGACTCTGGATGACCTCTCCCCCCCGCAATTGGTAAGAGTTTATTAGGGAAGTGTATCTGGTCAGTGTATCTGGTCAGTGTATCTGGTCTACGTGATCAACGAAAAAAAAGAACATTAATGTACATGATATTAACGATCGTCGATTACCGACGATCGACGGTGCTGGTCTGTCAAAAACCATTGGACTTCAAAGACACAAGTGTATTTTTTTTGTCCACCAGAATAATAAAGATACACTGACCAGCTACACTCGTCTAATACACTCTAGCCTTTTGGGGGGGGGTCGAGCGACGGGTCTGACAAGGGGGGGAATCGGTGCATATTAGTTGTCATTCTACATCCAAAGTCGTTGATCGTCGATAATCGATCGTGATATATCAACGGTCGACGATAAGATATACATACAATATTTTTTCTCATCACATAAAAGAAAGACACCCCCAGCTACACTTTGCCAATACACTCTACCCTTTTGGGGGGGATCGGATCCCGTGATGACTCCCCCCTCCCCCAAAAGTTAAGGTGTATTCGTGGAGTGTATAGAGTCCATGTATCTCATGGACAGGTAGAAGCTTACACTAGTGTACAAGATACACTAGTGCACAACAATAGTTGCAATACAATACACGCACCAGGCAAAATGATAAAAAACAATCGAGGGTTTCGAATGGGGGGACGAGTTGGGAAGTTTGTCGCGGATAGAAACACAATCGAGTAATAGCAAAAATACTCTCGACATTAAATTAATTCCCGTTCAAGGTCACGAACAGAAAAAGTAAACATCGTATTTACAAATAGGCCCACTCAGAATGTTTCAGGACATATATACGTCAATGGTACATTTCACCCTTACTGTCATATTCTTTTCATCTGTTGTTAAATTGTAACATGCAATTCCCAAGACACAGAAGGTAGAGTTAATCAAAGCAGTGTTATACACTAGAAGATGTGTGTATGGAGGGAAGTGATGTGTTATGAAGGCTCTAGGAAGCTGTGCCTTGTTAAAGAATGTTATGGTGATTGAGTAAGAGGTCGCTTGGGAGGGAGACGTTCAAGGTGAAAGTGCATGTGGGAAGTGCATGTGCAAGTGTATGGATGATCAACAGTTTTGTGAGTGTAAGTGTACACTTGTGTCATAAGATAGAAGTGGACAAGGGGGGAGGGGGAGGAGGTTGTTGGGTGAAAGTGTATATGGGGAGTGCATGTGGAGGTGTTGGGAAATGAGAGTGTAGTGTGGGCGGATTTTTTCACTACTGTAAAATATAGTTGGGTCACATTTAGAGTGAAGTAGATTTGGTGTTTGGGCGATGAAAGTGTAAGTGAGGAGTGCAGGTGGAGGTGTACCTTTGGACCAACTAGTTTTACATACAAATTTACACTTGTGTAAGGCTTTGAATGATTGAAGCAAGTGGATCATAGAAGGTTCCGGATTTTTGTGAAAGTGTATGTGGCGGGTGCATGAGGAGGTGTGTAAACAAATGAGTGTGGCATGGATGAGTGCATACATTAGTGGATTTTTTTCCATTATCACACAAAATCCATGCACTGTCCAGATACACTTAGCTAATATACTCGACCTATCGGGGGGGGGGGGACAAGCTTGGACTCCGGATGACCTCTCCCCCCCGCAATTGGTAAGAGTTTATTAGGGAAGTGTATCTGGTCAGTGTATCTGGTCTACGTGATCAACGAAAAAAAAGAACATTAATGTACATGATATCAACGATCGTCGATTACCGACGATCGACGGTGCTGGTCTGTCAAAAACCATTGGACTTCAAAGACACAAGTGTATTTTCTTTGTCCACCACAATAATAAAGATACACTGACCAGCTACACTCGTCTAATACACTCTAGCCTTTTGGGGGGGGGTCGAGCGACGGGTCTGACAAGGGGGGGAATCGGTGCATATTAGTTGTCATTCTACATCCAAAGTTGTTGATCGTCGATAATCGATCGTGATATATCAATGGTCGACGATAAGATATACATACAATATTTTTTCTCATCACATAAAAGAAAGACACCCCCAGCTACACTTTGCCAATACACTCTACCCTTTTGGGGGGGATCGGATCCCGTGATGACTCCCCCCTCCCCCAAAAGTTAAGGTGTATTGGTGGAGTGTATAGAGTCCATGTATCTCATGGACAGGTAGAAGCTTACACTAGTGTACAAGATACACTAGTGCACAACAATAGTTGCAATACAATACACGCACCAGGTAAAATGATAAAAAACAATCGAGGGTTTCGAATGGGGGGACGAGTTGGGAAGTTTGTCGCGGATAGAAACACAATCGAGTAATAGCAAAACTACTCTCGACATTAAATTAATTCTCGTTCGAGGTCACGAATAGAAAAAGTAAACATCGTATTTACAAATAGGCCCACTCAGAATGTTTCAGGACATATATACGTCAATGGTACATTTCACCCTTACTGTCATATTCTTTTCATCTGTTGTTAAATTGTAACATGCAATTCCCAAGACACAGAAGGTAGAGTTAATCAAAGCAGTTTTATACACTAGAAGATGTGTGTATGGAGGGAAGTGATGTGTTATGAAGGCTCTAGGAAGCTGTGCCTTGTTAAAGAATGTTATAGTGATTGAGTAAGAGGTCGCTTGGGAGGGAGACGTTCAAGGTGAAAGTGCATGTGGGAAGTGCATGTGCAAGTGTATGGATGATCAACAGTTTTGTGAGTGTAAGTGTACACTTGTGTCATGAGATAGAAGTGGACAAGGGGGGAGGGGGAGGAGGTTGTTGGGTGAAAGTGTATATGGGGAGTGCATGTGGAGGTGTTGGGAAATGAGAGTGTACTGTGGGCGGAATTTTTCACTACTGTAGAATATAGTTGGGTCACATTTAGAGTGAAGTAGATTTGGTGTTTGGGCGATGAAAGTGTAAGTGAGGAGTGCAGGTGGAGGTGTACCTTTGGACCAACTAGTTTTACATACAAATTTACACTTGTGTAAGGCTTTGAATGATTGAAGCAAGTGGATCATAGAAGGTTCTGGATTTTTGTGAAAGTGTATGTGGCGGGTGCATGAGGAGGTGTGTAAACAAATGAGTGTGGCATGGATGAGTGCATACATTAGTGTACAATGTTCTTGGTTGAATGCTACGATTATATGGGAGGGGGTTTAAAGCTGAAAGTGCAACTAGGGAGTGCNAACTATTAGGTGACGTACTATGGGATCACTGAGATTGTGTTGGTCAGGCTTGATATTTGTTTCATACTATTTAAGCGAAGAACGTTGAAAGGCACCGAGCGAAACATCTGGTCAATGCTAGACATATTTGACGTATTCGGTAACTCCCTTCTCCCCCCGCAGCCCATCCCCTCACGATCCCTCTCGAGTGCACGTGGGCAGTGCATAGGATGGTGCACGATAGGGCGTACGTACGTATGGCACGACCGTGCACTTGCGTATACATACTTCAGCGAGCTCCACGAAGTTTCCGGATCATTCTTGTGTATCCGATCTCGTCAACGTGTACTTCGACAATTGCACACTTCCGTTTGCACTCGGTATCTTCAGTCAATTGGTGTCAGGGGGGATCCGGGCCCGATTTCTTGAGGTCCCGTAGGTCCCCCTCCAGGTCACAAGTGCATGCGGTGACTACACGCGGAAGTGCACGTCAAACACCGTGTGACGGTTGCGCGCATTAAAAAAATGTGCGTGGCCGATCGCACGGTGCATCGCACGCCGGAAGAACGGAAGCAAGGCCGACGAGGTCGTCCCCATTTTTTTCTAGCTTGACGTCACTGAACTAAACAAAGTCGTGCCATTAAAGTTGATCAAACAAGATGTATTAGCCGCGTGCTGTTGGATCCTAATATCTCATGGCCAAAAAACCATGTCCATTCAGAAAGGGATATATATATTCACAGATATCTCTGGAATAATTATTATAAGATTTCTAGTTTGGAAGATTTTTATAGAGAGATTATGCACATTACTTTGCTTGATATTTTTCATTTTTCAAAAAATAGTATGCAAACATCGTCACCGAGCCGTCCGATCAAACGATCNACTATTAGGTGACGTACTCTGGGATCACTGAGATTGTGTTGGTCAGGCTTGATATTTGTTTCATACTATTTAAGCGAAGAACGTTGAAAGGCACCGAGCGAAACATCTGGTCAATGCTAGACATATTTGACGTATTCGGTAACTCCCTTCTCCCCCCGCAGCCCATCCCCTCACGATCCCTCTCGAGTGCACGTGGGCAGTGCATAGGATGGTGCACGACAGGGCGTACGTACGTATGGCACGACCGTGCACTTGCGTATACATACTTCAGCGAGCTCCACGAAGTTTCCGGATCATTCTTGTGTATCCGATCTCATCAACGTGTACTTCGACAATTGCACACTTCCGTTTGCACTCGGCATCTTCAGTCAATTGGTGTCAGGGGGGATCCGGGCCCGATTTCTTGAGGTCCCGTAGGTCCCCCTCCAGGTCACAAGTGCATGCGGTGACTACACGCGGAAGTGCACGTCAAACACCGTGTGACGGTTGCGCGCATTAAAAAAATGTGCGTGGCCGATCGCACGGTGCATCGCACGCCGGAAGAACGGAAGCAAGGCCGACGAGGCCGTCCCCATTTTTTTCTAGCTCGACGTCACTGCACTAAACAAAGTCGTGCCATTAAAGTTGATCAAACAAGATGTATTAGCCGCGTGCTGTTGGATCCTAATATCTCATGGCCAAAAAACCATGTCCATTCAGAAAGGGATATATATATATTCACAGATATCTCTGGAATAATTATTATAAGATTTCTAGTTTGGAAGATTTTTATAGAGAGATTATGCACATTACTTTGCTTGATATTTTTCATTTTTCAAAAAATAGTATGCAAACATCGTCACCGAGCCGTCCGATCAAACGATCTAACGTCTTTGCCCTGTACTAAGATTTTTTTTTTCTGAAAGTTTCTATCAGCGGTGGCATGAAGAAAGGGTTATATCGTTTAATACAAAAATGAAGAACGATATGTTGGCCCTAAAACGGGACCCGACCCGTCCCATGTTTGAACGTGGGGTCTACCTGTCTCTCGGATGTCCCACCATCCCCATCCCTCCGAAATTCAATATTATGAGGTTGGGTACCGGGCTACGCCACCGCCCGGTCTGTTACTGACGAGTCCGAGAGCACAGAACTCCCTATGCTCGACGTGCGACGTTCGATGAGGCCGACGGGAGAGATCGCATGACACTGGTTGACTGGAAAGCCTTGTATTGAACAATACGTCGATGCGAGAAATCAATAGAGATCTCACTATTGACAATCGCAAGCTGTCCAGAGAGCTATATCGGCGGTCTATGTTACGGTACTTCCTGTGCACTAGTGAACATTCGCTTGTCCTTTACATTGATTTTGACGTACACCTCGGTGTACACTCGCCTCATGCACTTTAGCCCGAGCGGGCTAGAAAATGAAACTGGATGCTTCACTCCCCACACCCCCGACCACCTGTAAAGTGCACCCCGTGAATGCATATGCAAGTGTACAATCCTTGCACTAAACGTCGGGGAACTCTGTGCACTATTGCATTTCGGAACCTGCATGGAAATGTCAAAGCGAAGACTTCACTTATGAACTTCACAGCAAAACATGCGTACTCAGTGTCGTGCACCCCCTCATACACTCCCCACGTACACTCCCAGGGTGGAGGGGGGAGAGACTTGTGAGCGAACTGAAACCAAAATCTGGTATGAACTGATTTTTCTGGTCCGAACAAAGACGTCGACGGCATGTCTTTCAGGCCTTTTTAAGGTGTTGAAGAAATGGCGTGGAGCACAATGTAAAAATACAGAGAAAGAAATAGTTCACACAACGTTCAGATAACCGAATGAGCTTTTGGAGACGTTCATAACGAATCAAACTTCATCAATAATGTAATATGAAATGTTTACTGTTTTTGAAGATTAGACACCTAACTGTATTTGATTGGAAATATGTATTCACATGTATAAATCATCCTTCGCAAATCCGTACTTCTACCATAAAAGATATGCCAAAGAGAGAAACTTCACAAATTTCTCATAACTATTTTCCTTTAGGTATTGAAGAAACTTCCAGGATGTTTCTGTCAGTGCGAGAGTGCCTTCTTAACAAGTGTATGGAAACTTCATTATTCATATGCCTAGGAAGGTTCTCACCACCTTCATAGCTTAGTATTGGAATGTGTGGAAATTTCTTGGTTATTACTCGTGTATCGTTCATTATGGTATATACTTTTTGATGGGTGCATGATTCAGGTGTGATTATTGCTAAATGAGACACAGGTTCCATGTCCATTGTTTTCCATGGACACAGGACGATTCACCCTTAAGAAAATTTCTTGGAAAATATCCAAATCTATGTGCGTAATACACTGGATGTGTCGTGTACAAAATGGGGATGATTAACTATAACTCTATGGTGCATCATGCTAGAGTTGTGGGCATGTAAGTAGTCTCATGATGTGTCATCTGCCTTGGGTTTACTCATGGTGCTCATCACTGCTATGCATTTTCTAGTCTCATTGTTCCCTACAAGTTCTCCCTATGTAAGTGTGTACATGTGTTTCAGTCTCTTGTACAGTGGCAGCTGATCACACCCTTTGGAACACTATGAGTAATATTGTTTGAAGTTTTGCATCCTTACACGCGCCATGAAGTGTAGATTGTGGACATGTCATCCTGGTGCAACCATATGAAACAAAGCAGTCATTAACGTAATGTTTGTGTATTTGGGTGAATCATCGTTGTGATCCTGGTGATTTCATAACAAGTGCATTATCGGTTAAAAAAATGGAAATGGGATAACTGATTGAACAATTGACAAGTCCATAAATATGTTTGGGGAATAATGGTCATGGAAGCCTTAACGGAGTATCCAGACTCCTACACTTAGCTGCATAGCCTCTATCATAAGACTTCTTTGCAACAGCTACCTCTTGTGCACTCTTGCAATGCGGACATTGTATGAAGTTTCGCACAGTTGCAACTCCCCACCCAAGAAAAAGCACTGGCACAAGCTTGGAGAACACGTAGGAGGGGTCTTGTTGGATGCAAAACGCTGGTGGATGGCGTCTTGGGGGGTTCCACGGGTGCCCCAACACCTGCCCCCATGAATGGGCTGCCCTTTGAACCCCATGGTGCCTCCCGTGCAAGAAGCATAGGCGTTGGCACGGTACTGTTTTCAAAGTACGGTATGTACGACAACTTGACCTGACAATTTGAGGCCACAGATGGATCGTTTGGGTCAAGGATGTCGAGCCTAATGATTTTGTTGTCCTTTTTATCAGTGTGGCAAACATGCTAATGCGCTTCTGTGTTCTCCGTGTTATTTTCAAGTTGCACGAGATCATAATCGTCAAGCTCCTTGTCCACTTCGCATGCATCGGTGTTGAGGTCTGCAAGCGGCCTGCTGTCCCCTCCCTCCCACACAACGTCCTCGTCGATGTCATCCATGTCGACCTCGTTCTCATCCTCCGGGTCCCATGGCAGTGCGAGCATGTCGTCGCGGCCCACCCCCCCTCCTGCCATCGAAGTCACATGCCTGCTCTACAAGGACTAGGGCACTCGCTGCAAGGCCCCCATGGGCCATCTCATTCGGCAAAACTTGATAGCATTGCTCCAGCCACACTAAGCGAGGGTCTACAAGCCCTTGGAGTCCATTTTTTCCCAGGACCCGGAACTCGTCCCAGATCTGCTACTCCAGGACCGGCACATTCTTGTTCCACCCACCCCTCTCACCTTAGCCAGTTGGCAAAGGTAGCGATATCCCTTCTTCAGCGTACACAGATGTGTGACGCACTGCTCCTACGTGAAGTGCAGCGGTAGTAACTGCTTCGCCAGACGCTCTCCATTCAAAATGTTGTGGAAGCGGCGTAGGACAAGTGGTCAAACCTCGGCCGACCGGTAGTTCTGTCGACGATCGTCGACTGGCATGTCCAGGACACACTCCAGCAATATTTCAGTGTGGCGTTTGTCGCCCCAGCGGCGTCCCCCTCCAGGATACGGGTTTGGACGACGACGACAACGAGCAGGTTGGGCCAGTTGACGTTGAGATGCACTCATGTATGTCTTGGATCGATGTCCTTGCAATGGTTGGGAGACAGTGGACAACACCGCCTAGGAGGAGCCCGACTGGTGGCTAACTTCAGGGAGTGGCAGACTGCCTGCCTGCGAAGGAGCAGGCCGCGGGGGACAGAAGGCGGAGCTGCACCCCCGGACAGTCGAAGGCCAAGCCATTTAGCTAGGGTTTCACGGGCTTGGACAACCGCGACGACTGTCGGTGGATGGGTTAGGGTTCCAGTGGGGGTTGGCGCGTGTGGTCGTCATTCGTTTGTGCGACGTTTAGTACGTGTGTTGGCACCGTGGCCCTAGTTCACTCGAGATACCTGGCGAGGCAGTCTGTTGTCGTCCAATAGAAACCTTGTAGGCGGATATGTTTGGAGATGGTGGACATACTTTTGCAAGCTAACCGAGCAACGCGGGGGTGAGATGGACGGATATATTAGATTGAAATCGGACGATCAGAGAGTGCGGGTCGATAGTCTAAAGATGGAGAGTCAACCCAGGGACCGGCATGTCAAACATGAGCGGCTAAGGAGGCCAATGTGTAAAATATTAAAAAAATTGGGTTTTCATGTTGCACCACTAAGCGGATTAACGGAGATCAGCGCCGGTGAATGCACGTCCCAACTTAGCCCAGCACGAGGGGGTGAGTCGATAGGGAAACCTGAGTAGGGTCGATAAGCACAGCCTATTGATCCATTCCCAGGCACGCCCCTTGTGTCTACTACCAGTTGCACCATCCCTCCATTGATCGGAAGCTCCCCTGCAAATCTGGCCCATGTATTAACAATGGTCGCAGCTAGATGGGCGGGAAAAGGAGGTTTTTGCTTTTCACCCCTGCCAGTAGTCCGAGATATGAATTGCCACCCGAACTCGTCCTTTTTTTTCGCGTCTCCGCACACGCATGTTCTCGGACCAAATCTTGCACGTCTGAGTTTTCTGTTGGACAGGTGACTAAACTCAGGGAGCAATCCTGGTTTCGAGTATGCGGACTCCTGTTTTGGCATGACAAACGTTATTTGCGCTACTCTCACGGGGTACGCGACATCGTCGATCTGCGGCAAGGAACAACTTCCATTTCACAGCCGTGGACCCGGTGCATTGAAGCATGTCCACCAAAGTAGAGGGGTGAAAAGGCTTTTCATGCCCATCCAGTCGCGGCCAATCTCAGAATGCATTGTACCCCTTCACTGAATCTAGCATGTCCAGTCGGGATGAATGACGAAGTTGGGAGCGCTAAACAACTTTCCAACACGGACGTTTTCATTTGGGGCCCGTATCTCGTGAAAATTAGCCTTTCACGGAGCCCGCACGTTGCGTTCAACCCGCGCCTTGCGTATTTACAGTTCTGGGGCCCTCACGAAGGGAAATAGCTCGCGAAGCTCGTTCCAATATTTGTGGGTCTCGATCGCGAGGCCGGGAGTTCCGCTCTCTATGTCAAGTGATTTCGATAGGACATGGGTGAGAACCAACCGCGGCAGACAAATTGAGTATGTTTTTTCCCAAACGACTTGGACAAGGAGCTACGAGACGTGAACCCGAGCCAAAGGAGTGAAAGAAAAATAAAAACAAAGGAAAAAGGAACCCATTATTTAAAAGAAGTTATATAAAACAATAAAATTATCCCGTATTTTTGTTTCAGTAAATATAAATCACAATACATTGTATCCTGCATTTAAATGTGTTTATGAATAACAAATCATGTTAAAGTTTCATTTTGGAAACTTCTGTATACTATACATAAAAAATAAAAATGTCAAATTTTATGTTATTTTTCTTGAATAAAATAATCAAATTAAATTGATAAAAATATATAAACTTGTAAGGTATATATTTAAATGAAATTATTATAATTCAAGAATAAAATATATTAAAACGTTCACCAAAAAATAAAAAATGTTTTAGAAGAATAATAAAGAAAACTTTACATGATGCGTATTCCTTTGTCGTTAAATCTTTTCTTTGTTTCAGATTTGGAATTTAAAATGAAGGAAGTATGAAGAATTTCTTATTAAAAGATGGGAGAAGAGAGGTTCATGAATACTTTATTGCATTAAAGAGAGCAAAATCCATGTTTCATCTCAATCATAGTTGATTTTTTTATCTAAAAAGCCTTAATATTCATTAGAGAATTCTTAAATATAACATAAAATATTATTTGAACACTTGAATAAGATTCCATTTTTGGTTTTAAGTAATGAATATGTAATACATGATGAACTAAAGAAATCTCTCATGTAGAGTCTAACATGCATCAATGCAAAATCATAATCTTGTTAGAAGTTGTCAATGATTATACGAAAAAACAATTAGTCTACAAAAGAAGGGAAATGAGACGATCCTTTCGTGATAGGGTGGTTTTGCGCGACGCCTTAGCCGACACGGTTTTAGTCATGCGATGCCGCAGCGATCAGATTTGTGCTTGATTGAGTTGCGTTCTACATTAATTACTTGAACCGCCATTACGGGTTCGCATTGATGTTAGACAGGTTGACCACAATAGGAGATTCGCAAGTTGGAGAGATTTGCTAAGATGCTCTAAGCGACGCCACCTCTTTATCAGTATTTTTGTTCGACGGTCAGAAGGTACAAAAATGTCAAAGATCGGTTCTCGCCTTTAAAATATCCAGAGATGTTTTTGCGACAAAGGATCTTGTTTGTAGACATTGTACCATTTTGATGTACACAAACAATTGCGTCATTGGGCAAAATATGAGAGGGTGGTGCACTGACGCGTCGAATGCATCACAAACCCATGTTTTGGAAATTTTTGCTAGTCCATGGTAAAATCCCCTCTCGCTTGCCTTCTTTTTTTGCACTTTTTATTACCGAATGGCGAAAGTCAGGTTTTGCGTGTGGTGCATGAGTGCAAACGCCGCACACATTTTTGTAAGTAAGAAGGTGGGAAAACCACATTTCTCAGTCGACAGCACTAGGCGAAAATACCTGAAGTCGTAGGTATCCTGCCAAATCAACTCAACGTGTAACTGTTTCACGTACGAATTTAGAAACGGGGAAATGCTATGATGCCTTACTTGACCCGGAGCGCTCACGATCTCGGTCACTCTCCTCGTGTTCATCGTCAAGTGCCTGATCTTCCAAATTCGTACATGAAACAATTACACGATGAACTATTTTTGCAGCAGACTTCCAACTCGATGTATTTTCGCCTGTTGCCGTTGAGTGACAAATAAGCGTTTCTTGCCTTCTTACTTACAAAAATTTGGAATGCGTTCTCACTAATGTACCTCAAAAGAAACCTCATTTTTGACATCTGGTTGTAAGAAATGGGATAAAAATGGGCATGCGTGAGAGGATTTTATGATTGATCAAAGAAAGTTCTATAGCGCATGGGTTTGCGATACACTTGACGGATTTGACCACTGTCCTTAAACTTATAATGTATAAAAAAGCATGACTTCTACGGACAAGATCCTCCTTTGTAGTAATATCTTTGAACAGGTCAAAGGCGGGAACTGCTTTCCGACACTTTCTATACCCCATTACTGTCTTACGAAAACATTGATAGACAGGTGGAGACACGAATAGAATCTTAGCGAATCTCTCTCACTTGCATTATTCAAACTACGGTCAACCCGTATGACCAGAACACGAGTCCGTACTATTGATTCAAGAAATTAAAACAGAATGCAACGTGTTCAAGAACTAATCTTACCATCGTAGCATCGCATGACTAAAACCTTGTCGACTAAGCTGTCACACAGAACTGCCCATTTAGAAAGCACGACACCTATGTTTCGTTCTCTTCTGAAAGCTGCTATCACGACCAACAGCGATTCGCAAACAATGTGGTGCACGTCGTCTCACGTTTCCTAACATGCGATTTCTTTTGCAAAAGGACAAATCCGTACATCACATAAGACAAATGACAGCTAGCTGCGGGCTAGTCAAAAGCGAGACCCAAAGTGGACAAAATCGAATGGAACGCTCCATGTCGCCGATGTCGCTATCTATATCTATATCTATATCTATGTCTAAATCTAAATCTAAATCTATCTCTATATCTACATCTATATGTATATGTGTATGTATATGTATATGTATATGTATATGTATAGGTATATGTATATGTATATGTATATGTATATGTATATGTATATGTATAT
>SZWC01006130.1:1779-17151 GCA_023375785.1 Penium margaritaceum
GGTCAAGCTCGGAGACAAGGAGTATCCCCTGCCTACGTGGTCCGAGGAAGAGGCGGCGGAGGAAGAGAATTGCGAGGAGGAAGCGCCGCAGCAGTCGGTGCCTTGCAAGGAGGAATTGGCGCCTATGATACTGAACTTGGTGCAGCTCAAGCACGAAATTTGAAAAAAGGAGTAGATTTTTCTGGCATTCGTGCGAGACGTGAAGGACGATTTCGACAAACCAGAGGACGTGGCGCCTGCTGTGGCAAATGGGGCGACTCGTGAGCAGCTGGGGGCCCAAGGCAAGTTTGCTGCGGTGCCCGAGGGGATTCGGAAGGTGTGTACGAAGTTCGAGGACGTGTTCCCCGACACCCTCCCGGTAGGTCTTCCACCAAAGCGGGACATGGACCATCGCATCGACCTCAAACCTGGAGCGTGCCCCCCTGTTCGTGCATCGTACCGCATGAGCGACGCGCAACTGCAGGAGTTCAAGAAGCATCTGACCGAGTTGACGGAGCAAGGCTTCATCCGCCCATCCTCATCTCCTTATGCTGCACCTGTTTTGTTTGTGCAGAAATAGACGGGGGAGATGCGCATGTGCGTGGATTATTGGGCGTTGAACAAGTTGACCATCAAGAACCGGTACCCGCTTCCACGAGCCAAGGAGCTTTTCGACCAGCTCCGTGCGGCTGGCTTCTTCACAAAGATCGACCTCCGTTTTGGCTACCACCAGATCCGCATCGCAGCAGATGATGTGGAAAAGACGGCCTTCCGCACCCGCTATGGTCACTACGATTTCCTCGTGATGCGTTTTGGGTTGACCAATGCGCCGGCCACATTGATGGCAGCGATGAACAACATCTTAAAGCTGTACTTGGATGACTTCGTGGTGGTGTACCTCGACGACATCTTGGTGCATAGCAGGACGACGGAGGAGCATGAGGAGCATGTGAAGAAGGTCCTCGAGATTTTGAGGACGGAGAAGTTTTTTGCAAAGCTCTCTAAGTGCGAGTTCACGATGAGGAAAGTTGAATTCCTTGGACACATAATTGGCAATGGACAGATTGCCATGGAACCGCGCAAGGTGTCGGCCGTGTAAGAGTGGCCGAAGTTGCGTAGTCTGCACGATATGCAAGTGTTCCTTGGTTTTTGCAACTACTACCGCATGTTTATCCTTGGCTACGCAGGAGTGTCAACACCACTCTCCAATCTCACTTGCAAGGATCGCGAGTGGAGTTGGGGAGTTAGCGAACAAGAAGCCTTTGAGAACCTTAAAAGGGCTCTGACCTCCGTGCCGGCCTTGCACTTGGCCGACAGCGGCCGTGAATTTGAAATGGCGACAGATGCATGAGACCTAGCCATTGGTGGGATCCTCTTGTAGGACTTTGGCAAAGGGTCGCAGCCTGCCGCCTACTACTCGCGCAAGTTGTGCGGGACAGAGCTGAACTACGCCACCCATGACAAGGAGATGCTCNCTAATACTTTGCGTCTTTTTACGTTGATTGATAATAACATTAAAATTCCCATCAGCATCGGTAAATCCAGCCAACCAAGCATTTTCAAAGATTGGTGAAAAATCTAATCCGTATTTTATTAACTCTTTTTCGGCGTTCGCCGATTTGAGTTGTTTAGAAATTTTAGAATTTAACCAATCGATCAATCTATGCAACGCTTCCAATTTAGGTGTTCTAAACTTGCCATTAATTAGAGTTACCATTTTATATAACTCCGCAAAATCGCCAACGTAAAACACCAAATAGTTGCCTTTTTTTGGATATTCAAATTTACCAATGCCTAAAACAGCATGTAATTTTTTTGCTAAGGGTTCATCTTTAATATTAAACACAATCTTTATGTGCGCATTTTGGTTTTTGTGTTTGTCTGAATACAAATCGGGTACAAAAATACTACCATCGCCTTCAATTAATCCAGCCATATATGAACCAAAGTCTAACGGCTCGACAACAGCCGATGTTTGTAATATTGCTTTTTGAGCTTTAGATGTATATGTAAGCATAATTGGGGCCGTCACCATTTAATTATTAGTACTTTTTAAGTATAGTTCACCAAATCCGCCNCGGCCGTGAATTTGAAATGGCGACAGATGCATGAGACCTAGCCATTGGTGGGATCCTCTTGTAGGACTTTGGCAAAGGGTCGCAGCCTGCCGCCTACTACTCGCGCAAGTTGTGCGGGACAGAGCTGAACTACGCCACCCATGACAAGGAGATGCTCGCCGTGGTCGCAACCTTCAAGAAGTGGCAGTGCTACCTCGAGGCACGGAAATGCACGGTCTACACTTTTTGCTAAGGGTTCATCTTTAATATTAAACACAATCTTTATGCGCGCATTTTGGTTTTTGTGTTTGTCTGAATACAAATCGGGTACAAAAATACTACCATCGCCTTCAATTAATCCAGCCATATCGACCACCACGCGTTGAAGTACTTCAAGACGCAGCCGAACCTGAGTCGGCGGCAAGCGCGTTGGGTGGAGTACCTCGAGCCGTACGTCGGCTACGAGATCGTGTACCGGCCGGGTCGCATCAACCCAGCCGACGCACTCTCACGGTGAACGGACCTGATGATGCGGGTTGCATATCTCACCATCCACGAGGATGCCTTCCTTGTAAAGCTCTTCACGGAAGGATACGAGGCGCATGGGGAGTACGACGCTCGGAGATTTTTCTTCGAGGCGCCGTATTGGTGACGGCGCGGCATGTAGTAAGTGGTGGTTCCCGCGGTGCCCACGCTTTAGCAGCTGATTTTGGACGAGTGCCATGACAGTGGCCCGAGCGGTCACTTCTCCGCCGACAAGACATTGAAGACAGTGGCTCGCTTCTTTTGGTGGCCCACCATGTCGTCGGAGGTGGCTGAATTCTGACGGAGTTGTGACATGTGCCAATGCCACAAGGCGCGGAGGACGAACACCCTGGGTCTCCTCCAACCCTTGTCCATCCCCGAACAGCCGTGGCAAGATATCTCCATGGACTTCATCACGGGTTTGTCCACGACAGCGGCGTGCCACAATGCGGTGTTGGTGGTGGTGGATCGCTTCAGCAAGATGTCGTATTTCATTACGGCACGTGATACGGTGAGCGCGGACAGCACGGCTCGGCTGTTCCTCGAGCACGTGGTGCGTCTCCATGGCGTTCCGCGGTCCATTGTGAGCGACCGTGACCTGCGGTTCACAAGCAAATTCTAGCAAGAAGTCATGGAGTGATACGGCAGCAAGGTGCAGCTGTCAACCAGTTTTCATCCCCAAACTGACAGGCAAACGGAGCAGACGAACCAGACGCTGGAGCAGCTCCTCCGTACAGTGGGTGATCCGGGTGAGACGGCGTGGAACAGCGGTTGCCGGTCGCTGAACTGGCGTACAACTCCGCCACGTCCGCCTCCACCGGCAAGGCGCCATTTGAGGTGGTGAACGGGATGGTGCCCGCAACGCCCCTCAGTTTGCACGTCGCAAGCAACCTGCCCGCGGTGGAGTCTTCCGCACGTGACTTCACTCAGATTTGGACGGCGACGCGGCATGCATTGGCAAAGGCGCAAGCGCAAAAGAAAGTACAAGTGGACCGCCGACGTGCAGTCGCAACGCTGAAGGTTGGTGACCGCGTGCTTCTCAACAGTGCGCACGTCAAACTTCCCGGGGTCCGGTCGGACAAGCTGAAACCCCGGTGGCTTGGTCCGTTCGAGGTGCTCGAAATGCGGACACCCGTGGTGGCACGGTTGGCTCTCCCGCCTTCCATGCCATTCCACAACGTGTTCCACATCTCCAAGCTCAAGCTCTACCATGATCCGGCCGAGCATATTCCTCGTCGCAGTTCAGAGCTTCCCCCTCCGGTGGTGGTCGAGGGCGAGGAAGAGTTTGAAGTGGAGGCCATCCTTGACCACCGTCGCCGTGGCCGTAGATGGGAGTACCTGGTCAAGTGGAAGGGCTACGATGCGGCCCACACCTCATGGGAGCCTGCGCGCATCTTCAACGTTGGCGGGGTGAATGCCATCCTCCAGGAGTATCAAGAGCGAACCGGGACGGCTCGCTCCAAAAGAGGGGGGAAGTGTAAGCCGGACTGTGCTAATGGTACTGATCACGGCTTGAGGCTTCCCTGAAGGTGAAATCTGACTGTAGACTTGGAATCTAAAGGAAAAATCGTACGAGATCGACCCAAGAATGGGGTCGATCCATCAAGAATTGAGGAAGTTACGCCCGGCCAAAGGTTGGACCGGCCGAGGGGAAAACAGGTGACGTCAATTCATCCCGAAGGACCTAGGCTTGACCCTCGGAAGACCCAACAAGGCCGAAGCGCCCCTTGGGGCCCGGTTATTCAATGAATCAAGGATCATTGAGGACCAAGGGTGCTTCGGAATGGCGCTTTGATGTGTTATTGCCAGAAAGGGCGCTTCGGGCGGCCGTCACCGCCGCTAGTGGTACTTTCAGCAGCAGATTGTCGTGGTTCACAGAAACGGCCATATCTCGGCCGTTCCTCCACGGAATGATGCGATTCTTGGTGCGTTGGAAATCTGGGAAGATGAGCTACATGATGCTAAGGCAATAATGCTTATCCCAGTCCCGTACGGAGCCGTGTACAGCTCGGCGACCTCGGGTCGCCTAGGATGTGTCACCATGTACATATAGTCTTGTACGTTGACACTTGAATAACAAGTACAGTTTAGTCCCACTGTACCACATGTGTTTCCGTGCTCCCCCAAGATGACCCTACGCTTCCACAACCCCGGGAAGGTGTGCACCGGCCTCCCCTTGGTCGCCGTTGCCGCCGGTTGGTACCTACACCATCCGGTTGAGGCTAGCACACCGCGCCCGGTTTACACTTGGTATCAGAGCCACCCTTGGCTCAGGGGCACCATCATCTACGTAGCAACCTCTCGTGGTCAGCGTAGACCAGCGCACATTTTGTCTCTTTGGCGGATCCATGCCCAAGGTCAACCACGCACTCCGGTGACAAGGCGATAACCGGAGGACCCGTTGAGGAAGAAGTTGTGCCAGGCGCAGAGATGACCTCATCCGGCACGTTCTCAATGGCTACGGCATTTGACGCGCAAGGTGAAGTAACAGCAGCCGTAGTGAAGCAGAAGTTTCTCGCCGACATGCAGGCCAAGATGGACCTGTTGGAGAAGCAAAACGCGTACCTCAACCAAGAGCTCACGAAGCGTCCACTAACAATACCAGTGGCAGTTGCCACCGCAAACGTATCTGTGGTCGGCGTCGCGAGTCCGCCCAAGCCAGAGCCATTCGACCCATCGAAGAAGAATGGGCCAGCTCCGCACGCTTGGATTCTTGGACTGGAATTGTACTTCACCGCCATCGACGTGGATGCCTCAAGGTACGAGGCGCGCCGCGACTATGTCGTGACCCTGTTGAGAGGGGCATTGTTGGATTGGTGGGCCGATGTGATGCGGTCCAATCCACATGGCAGTGGAGCAGCAATGAGCGCCGGCATTGCGACCGCGACCGGAATCTCAATCCAATCGGCTCCAACCTGCAGCAGTGGCGACCCTACCCTCAAATGGCCGACCTCGTGGAAGGAGTTCACAGAGTCGTTCATCAAGCGCTTCACCGTGGGTGACGTGAGGAACAACGCGCGTGCCAAGCTACGTTGGCTTCGCCAAACTGGCGGCGTCACCGAATACACCTACAGGTTTCGTGAGATAGTCGCCAACCGTGGCTTCGACTCGTATGAATTGTGCTTCCACTACAGCAACGGCCTCAAGAACGACGTCCGCGCTGTGACGGTGATGCACGACCTCAACGACGACCTGTCGGCAATGATCGTAGCAGCTGGACGGTACGATTCGCGCGTGCAACAGACTCATGCCAACAGCCACAACTGTTTTGGTGGTGGTTACGGCAAGAGGGCCGAGAGCGACGACACGCCCATGGAAATTGGAGCGTTGCAACAGCGCAAGTGCTACAACTGTGGCAAGCCTGGCCACATTGCGCGTGATTTTCGGAGTCCAAACAAGGACAACGGCAAGGGTAAGCGGCAAGGGAAGGGGAAGCAAGCCACGAAGGAAACAAAAAAAGCAACAAAGGAGTCGGGAAACGAGGAGAGCCAGGAGTAGATGGCGTTACTCCTGGCTCCTCTCAGCCCATACCGCCAGTTGACCACCCACCCAAACGCCTTGCGGTAATTAAGGGGGTTCCTGAGGTCAAGGCATGGGATTCGGGGTATGAGGAGGAGCAGCCCGCACTTCTCTTGGAGGCGCGAGTGAAAGGCGTCAAGGGGAAGGTGTGGAGCCTGCTGGATTGTGGCGCGAGCCACAGTTTTATGAGTATGGAGTGTGCTCGGAAGTGGGGCCTTATGCTCATGAGCAAGAAGCGGACTGCTAAGAAGTGGACGGCACGATTGAAGTGGGGTACCTGGCAGGTCCCCTCTTCATTCGCGTGGGAAAGCTTCGCATAAAGACCATATACCGGGTATGTCCGATGAAGGATTACGATGTCATCCTTGGTCGTGACTTCCTCCACAAGTACAACCCCGTCGTCAATTGGGAGGCGCGTACCGTCTCAGTCAAGCTCAGAGACAAGGAGTATCCCCTGCCTATGTGGTCCGAGGAAGAGGCCGCAGAGGAGGAGACTTGCGAGGAGGAAGCGCCGAAGCAGTCGGTGCCTCGCAAGGAGGAATCGGCGCCTATGATGCTGAACTTGGTGGAGCTCAAGCGCGCGATTCGAAAAACGGAGCAGATTTTTCTGGCGTTCGTGCGAGACGTGGAGGACGATTTTGACGAACCAGAGGACGTGGCGCCTGCTGTGGCGCATGGGGCGACTCGTGCGCAGCCGGGGACCCAAGGCAAGTTTACTGCGGTGCCCGAGGGGCTTCGGAAGGTGTGTACGGAGTTCGAGGACGTGTTCCCCGACACCCTCCCGGCGGGTCTGCCACCAAAGCGGGACGTGGACCATCGCATCGACCTCAAACCTGGAGCGTGCCCGCCTGTTCGTGCAACACACCGCATGAGCGACGCGCAACTGCAGGAGCTCAAGAAGCAGCTGACCGAGATGATGGAGCAAGGCTTCATCCGCCCATCCTCGTCTCCTTATGTTGTACCTGTTTTGTTTGTGCAGAAAAAGACGGGGGAGATGCGCATGTGCGTGGACTACTGGGCGTTGAACGAGTTGACCATAAAGAACCGGTACCCGCTTCCACGAGCCAAGGAACTTTTTGACCAGCATCGTACAGCTCGCTTCTTCACAAAGATTGACCTCCGTTTTGGCTACCACCAGATCCGCATCGCAGCAGATGATGTGGAAAAGACGGCCTTCCGCACCCGCTATGGTCACTACGATTTCATCGTGATGCCTTTTGGGTTGACCAATGCGCCGGCCACCTTCATGGTAGCGATGAACAACATCTTCAGACTATACTTGGATGACTTCGTGGTGGTGTACCTCGACGACATCTTGGTGTATAGCAGGACAGCGGAGGAACATGAGGAGCATGTGAAGAAGGTCCTCGAGAATTTGAGGACGGAGAAGTTTTTTGCAAAGCTCTCTAAGTGCGAGTTCACCATGAGGAAAGTTGAATTCCTTGGACACATAATTGGCAATGGACAGATTCCCATGGACCCACGCAAGGTGTCAGCCGTGCAAGAGTGGCCAAAGTTGCGTAGTGTGCACGATGTACAAGTGTTCCTTAGTTTTTGCAACTACTACCACAGGTTTATCCTTGGCTATGCGGGAGTTTCAGTGCCACTGTCCAATCTCACTTGCAAGGATCGCGAGTGGAGTTGGGGAGTTAGCGAACAAGAAGCCTTTGAGAACCTTAAAAGGACTCTGACGTCCGCGCCGGCCTTGCACTTGGCCGACAGCGGCCGTGAAGTTGAAATGGCGAAGGATGCATCGGACCTGGCCATTGGTGGGATCCTTTTGTAGGACTTTGGCAAAGGGTCGCAGCCGGTCGCCTACAACTCGCGCAAGTTACGGAGGGCGGAGTTGAACTACGCCACCCATGACAAGGAGATGCTCGCCGTGGTTGTAGCCTCCAAGAACTGGCAGTGCTACCTCGAGGCACGGAAATGCACGGTCTACACCGACCACCACGCGTTGAAGTACTTCAAGACGTAGCCGAACCTGAGTCGGAGGCAAGCGCGTTGGGTGGAGTACCTCGAGTCGCACTTCGACTACGAGACCGTGTACCGGCCGGGTCGCATCAACCCAGCCGACGCACTCTCACGGGGACCGGACTTGATGATGCGGGTCACGTCTCTCACCATCTACGAGGATGCCTTCCTTGTGAAGCTCTTGACGGATGGATACGAGGCGCATGGGGAGTACGACGCTCAGAGATTTTTCTTCGAGGCGCCGTATTGGTGACGGCGCGGCATGCAGCAAGTGGTCGTTCCCATGGTGCCCACGCTTTGGCAGCTGATTTTGGAGGAGTACCATGACAGTGGCCCGAACGGTTACTTCTCCACCGACAAGACATTGAAGACGGTGGTTTGCTTCTTTTGGTGGCCCACCATGTCGTCGAAGGTGGCTGAATTCTGCCGGAGTTGTGACGTGTGCCAATGCCACAAGGCGCGGAGGACGAAGGCTCCGGGTCTCCTCCAACCCTTGCCCATCCCCGAACAACTTTGGCAAGACATCTCCATGGATTTCATCACGGGTTTGCCCACGACAGTAGCAGGCCACAATGCGGTGTTGGTGGTGGTGGATCGCTTCAGCAAGATGTCGCATTTCATTGCAACACGTGATACGGTGAGCGCGGACGGCACGGCTCGGCTGCTCCTCGAGCACGTGGTGCGTCTCCATGGCGTTCCGTGGTCCATTGTGAGCGAAAGTGACCCACGGTTCACAAGCAAGTTCTAGCGAGAAGTCATGGAGCGGTACGGCAGCAAGGTGTAGCTGTCGACCAGTTTTCATCCCCAAAGTGACGGGCAAACGGAGCGGACGAACCAGACGCTGGAGCAGCTCCTCCGTATAGTGGATGACCCGGATGAGACGACGTGGGACCAGCGGTTGCCGGTCGTTGAACTGGCGTACAACTCCGCCACGTCCGCCTCCACCGGCAAGGCGCCATTTGAGGTGGTGAACGGGATGGTGCCTGCAACGCCCCTCAGTTTGCACGTCGCAAGCAACCTCCCCGCGGTGGAGTCTACCGCATGTGACTTCACTCAGATTAGGGCGGCGACGCGGCATGCATTGGCAAAGGCGCAAAAACAACAGAAAATGCAAGCGGACCGCCAACGCGCAGTTGCAACACTCAAGGTCGCTGACCGGGTGCTTCTCAACAGCGCGCACGTCAAACTTCGCGGGGTCCGGTCGCACAAGCTGAAATCCCGGTGGCTTGGTCCATTCGAGGTGCTCAAAATACGGACACCCGTGGTGGCACGGTTGGCTCTCCCGCCTTCCATGCCAGTCCACGACGTGTTCCACATCTCCAAGCTCAAGCTCTACCATGATCCGGCCGAGCATTTTCCTGGTCGCAGTTCAGAGCCTCTCCCTCCGGTGGTTGTTGAGGGCGAGGAAGAGTTTGAAGTGGAGGCCATCCTTGATCACCGTTGCCGTGGCCGTGGATGGGAGCACCTGGTCAAGTGGAAGGGCTACGATGCGGCCCACAACTCATGGGAGCCTGCGTGCAACTTCAACGTTGGCGGGGTGAATGCCATCCTCCAGGAGTATCAAGAGCGAACCACGGCTCGCTCCTAAAGAGGGGGGTAGTGTAAGCCGGACTGTGCTAATGGCACTGATCACGGCTTGAGGCTTCCTTGAAGATGAGATATGACTGTAGATTTGGAATCTACAGGAAACACCGTGCGAGATCGACCCAAGAACGGGGTCGATCCATCAAGAATTGAGGAAGTTACGCCCGGCCAAAGGTTGGACCGGCCGAGGGGAAAACAGGTGACGGGAATTCATCCCGAAGGACCAAGGCTCAACCCTCGGAAGACCCAACAAGGCCGAAGCGCCCCTTGGGACCCGGTTAGTCAATGAATGAAGGATCATTGAGGACCAAGGGCGCTTCGGAATGGCGCTCCAATGTGTTATTGCCAGAAAGGGCGCTTCGGGCGGCCGTCACCGCCGCTAGTGGTGTTGCCAGCGGCAGATTGCCGTGGTTCACGAAAACGGCCATATCTTGGCCGTTCCTCCACGGAATGATGCCATTCTTGGTGCGTTGGAAATCTGGGAAGATGCGCTACGTGATGCTAAGGCTTATCCTAGGCATGTACGGAGCCGTGCATGGCTCGGGAATCTCGGGGTGCCTAGAATGTGTCATCATGTACATATAGTCTTGTATGTTGACACTTGAATAAGTACAGTTTACTCCCACTGTGCCACATGTGTTTTCGTGCCCCCCCAAGATGACCCTACACTTCCGCAATCCCGAGAAGGTGTGCACCGGCCTCCCCTTGGTTGCCGTTGCCGCCGGTTGGTACCTACACCTTCCAGTTGAGGCTAGCACACCGCGCCCGGTTTACAGCACACATATGAAAGCACTGCTGAAGCTGCTTCACTATGTGATGGAGACCGCTGAGCTTGGCCTAGTCTTTGCCCCTTCCGTCAGTCCTCTGTTGGATGGGTATTGTGACAGTGACTATGCGCATGATCGTGGAGGGCCCAATCGGGGTGGCTACGTGTTTCGTGTGTGGGGTACAGCTGTGTCGTGGCGAAATGCAAAGCAATCATGTGCGGCGCGCAGTGTGGCTAAAGCTGAATACATGGCATTGGTAGAGGCTGCATGTGAATGCATCTGGCTGGCATGGTTGCTTGAGGAACTAGGGCTGCAGACCCATGCCGTGGCACAGCGACAGCTGTGCTACACAACGCATTGCTCCGAATGATGGTGTGTTGCATCCCCTGACCAAGCATATCAGTGTAGAACTTCTTTTTGTGCGTGAGGCAGTCAAAGCAGGAGTTGTGCATGTTCAGCCAATCAGTGGTGCTACACAGCTGGCCGAATTTCTCACCAAGGTGCTCCCCTCTCCTTCCCTTCATCTCAAGCTATCACACATTGGCTGCATTCCTGCCACACTCACGTCCAAGGGGGCGTGTTAATCCTTCTGTACATATTCTTCCCTCATGTGTGGACCTGACTGTGCAGGGCATGCTGACCAAGAGAGTGGAGGCGAAGCACACTGAGTTCCCACGCCACGTTGGATCTACACTTTAATCCATCCGGCAGCACTCGTGCGCTCGTCTTCTCTCTGGCAGCACTGCCCCAGCTCCATCACCTATCACGTGACCTCTAGTTACTCAGCTTTTGGACGACCTATATCTGTCTCTCTCCTGATTTGTGGACAGAATTGCAAGTAGGCTGGAGAAACCTAGATGTGTCCTCTTTTTTTTTTTGTGACGCTGTCTTGGTTTGCTGTGAGAGGTGTGGTGCGGCCTGGTTGGTCGTTTTTGCGGACCACGAGGGCCTTTTGCCCTCGCTCGAGATGGATGGGCCGGCGAGCCTTGCTCGCCGGCTGACGGGTGAGTCTCGAGTAGCGGGACTGACCCGCTCGAGCTGTTGCTCGTCTAAGCTCGACACTTAGGGTTTTTCCCCGTCCGAACTCCATGGCTGAAGTAACTTGCACATATCTCACTCCCTGCTTCACCAAATGAGATGAGATAAGTTGCAATAGAATCGTAGAAGAATTCTCAAGAAATCCTTCTGAAGCTATTTGTCCAGTCCTAGGACTCAAAGCAAATTCCAGGGAAGTGGCCTGAGCCAACCACATCACCAATAGACTTGCGATGTGGGCTTGACACATAAGCAACCTAGTGTCAAGGTTACAAACCAACCATGTAGCTTTCCAAGAAGCTACGGACTATATCTCTTGGAAGCTTCCATATCAACCAAGATGCACATGGGACTAGGATCGAACTCATGACCTCTCGCTTGGCCAAATCAACAAGGGGGACAAGTTAATCACTCACCCACATGACGTACTCACAAGTCACATCTCACATGAGATATATCATAGTTGAGTCGCACTACTATGGATCCAGGGTTCAAACCTCCATAAGGGGCAGAGAATTCCTGATCTTTCCTACAACTCTGAATAAGGGGCAAACATATTCAACAATGTGTAGACCTGCACAGTAGCTATGGAGACCTGCACAACTGCATGTCTGCTACGTTAGTGCTGCGTAATAACAGTGTTGCACAAGATAGAAAACATAGCTATTTCTGTTACGTGACTGCTGCTGTTATGGCTGCTAAAACTAGTGCTCTACTATTGTAGCCGCTGCCATTGTTGCATTGCTGCTTTTGCTGTTGTTGCTGCTATTGTTGCAACAATTATAATTCCATTATTGCGATATTTCCACCTCTTTTGTTTCTGTTGGGACACTGTTGCTGCCCGCTGCTATTTGTGTTGTGCGCTACCACTGCCAATATGCCCTGCCACTGCTCGCAAATTTTCCATAAGCTGTTTCGCGTTGCTTCTCCTTTTTTTGCTTTCACGGGTGGTAGCTAGACAAGCTGTTGTTGCCACCTAGTGTTGCCGCTCCCGCTCGGTGTGGCTGGTGCAGCTCGTCACAGCCATAACTCTATTTTCTATAAAGCTTACAATAACTCATGCCGCCACTGATGGTGTTGTCATACACTCTAGCGGTTGCGTGGTGATGTTTGTACTGCCGACGTTGGGACGACGTCTCTACTACTGATGTATGTTGTGACACGTCCCATGATACGGCTTCTGTGGTCACTCTCACTATTTCTGCTACTGTTGTGTCTCTGCAGTGCAGCTCAGCAAGAGCTCAGCAAAATCTTGCTGTTCTGATACCATGAGAAACTAGTCAGAAGCTTCCTAGCCTTGCTTTCACCATCCTGCGAGCTAACGTACTAGCAAGCAACAGGTGCACGAAACAAAAAGGGTTAGACTAAGGAGACGCGCAATGTCGCATAAGCTCCAATAGCTTGGCAATGCAAAGAAAGATTACAACCAACAAGCACAAGACATGAATACCTTCAGCGGCGTACGGTGGGTGAAACACGCGACAATGGACATTTTTTCGAAAACCACTGCCTTTGCCGAACATATATGCACTGGCATCCAAACGTAACACCGTCTGAACTTAGAGATGTAGAATCTTGAGGCGGATGCTCCAATTGGTCACACACATGAAGGTCTAGCATCAATCAGTGGACACTAACTGCAAAACATGCAAATCATGCTCAAGGGACAGTCCAGCAAGAAAGTCTAGCAACTGTAGGAAAACTATAGAGCACCCCAGCAAGCACCCAGAATGTCGTGGAGCTATCTCGCAGCTGCTACTGGGTGGGGTCATTACCCGTCAATGCTCCGATGCCATCTGGGTCTGCATCATGTATTTGCATGAGCATAGACATGACTGAGTGGTCACAGTAAGTTGTACAGACAGATGGAGATGGCTCCCATCACAACACCCTGAACAAAAGTGTTAGAAGACACTTGTTTCTTGAAGCATCAGAAGACGTTTTTCTTGCTGCAACATTAGGAGACCTTCCATCACGGCCTTGAGAAAAATGAGTCAGAACTGTAAATGTTCCGTTCAGTTCCGGATGTGAGAGGCCGTCCGGAATGACCACTTATTTTGCCCCATATTCTCTTGCACACATTTTTAGGGGACCGGGTGACAATGGCCGCACCTGGATATTCCTCATTGAAGAATGGATCTTGCCGTTGGTGCCAGCCTCTCCAGGCAGCCAATGAGCTTTCCCAAGATGTTGCCTGGGATGACGTGATGACCTCTTTTTTCTCTCATGACTGTCATTATTGGATGTGGAGGAGGCTTGACCTCAGACTCTTCAGGATGTCGTGGTCTGTCTCCATGTTTGAATGTGGGTTTTGGAGGGGATTTTTCCCGGGTACTGGTCCTTTAGGGGCCATTGTGTCAATCTTTGGCTGTGCACTGGTGTGTAGCCGTCCTCGTTTTAATAGCAAAAGGTCAGACTCGACCCCCAAGTGGCAATGTGGCCTCGCTTTGTATGATGCATGAGTGGGGTGCGCACCTACCGGTCCTTAGATGTTGTCTCCCCCTCCCCAACTCTTTATCTTGGTTTCAAGTCCGAATTCCACAACCATGGCGTGTGTGTCCCGTGGGGATCTCCCCACACCTTTTCACTCCCCCCACACTCCTCACTAGCACATTCAAGACTAACCATTGGTATCAAAGCAATGAGTTGAATCCCCTCAACGTACGTGATCCGTGGACCCATTATGGACCCACTTTGCATGCATGCAAACTGGGATCTCGACCCATTGCACATCACCAGTGCTTGTGGTTCTTCCCATGAAGGGCGGCATCTGCCGCACGCCACTTAGCTCTTTTGTGCTCTTCAACGTCTTACTCTCAAGGTTTGTGATATGTTGTTGCCTGAGAACTGAAGGGATCTCTGCTTGCGACACCATATACCACTGCTCCGGCCGTCATAATCTTTTAATACCATGACTGATGTCTCACCCGAAGACCCAACACCCGCAGCTGCTTCTGCTCAAAGTACGGGTATCTCCACCCAAAGTGTCATCTGCTACCGCCCTGGCCATTATTGTCGCCAAATCCATGACTGATGCCTCATCCGCATCCCTCCCCTTCCTTAATCATAGCAGATCCTACCAGATTGAGAGCTATTGGTATCTCCATCCGCAGCAGACTTTATCACCACCCCGGCAATCATTGTCTCTACCACCGTGGCACCTGTCCCAACCACAAACCCGTAACCGTATGTGTGGCTGCGGCGGGAGCTACGTCCTTTGTACCCACCACTGCTACCACAGGTTCAGTCATTTGGCCAGGAGCAGCATTGCCATTGCACCACGTTACTGCAAACTCCATGATTGTTGGGTGCCTCCTGCCTTTGGCTCCACCTATTATGGGCCACCGTCTGTCCACTACACGGCATCTGTCTGGTCCCGTGACGATGGCCACTTCTCTGACCCTTGTCCCTCTGACCGCCGCCCCAACCGTCGTGAGGAGGCTCGTGACCTGGAGCGTCGCATTTATGGTTAATCACCTCTAAAATCACCCCTAAAATATACACTCTTCATACAGTGTACACGTCAAATGTATGCATCCAGAAGTTTCATGGTACCTTCGTGGAAGTTATGGCACAATTTAAATTTTTATCTTTGTTCAAAGTTATAGGAGTGAATTTGTATGCTTAGAACACATGAAGGTTCATAAATTCCTTTTTACGGATTAAAAAACCATGGTTTAGTGTTTCACAGCTCCATTCACACTGTGGTGAAGAAGACATACATTTGTACTTAGACCTGAAACATGCTACTACTGAAACGAATAGACACACCTATTTCTGGACACGGAACTTGGTGGAACTTAAACCCGAACTCACATTCCAGGGTTTTGGGTTTTCTTTTTTTCTGAATACACTTGTGTATCTTTCAGCACGTACACCACATACAGTCTCACATACACTCTCCCAATACACTTTTGGTGTTTGGGGGGGGG